>JACEFO010002939.1:0-42851 GCA_015342445.1 Digitaria exilis
AAATCACTCCCTAACATCGTTTTGGGTCCATGGAGGCTATTCGGGTATGTTCATGCGAAAACATTCAAACGAAGTTCGGGGCGCGAAACTGGTGCATTCGGGTGCGAAACACCCATTTTGCTTCGATTTCGTGCAGTAGTAACCGATGCTCCAAACACTCCCAAACATCATTAGGGCCTTAACGGAGTAGATTGGAAGTGTCCGTAGCGAAAACCCATTTTGAATTTCGTTGTTTACGGGAGTGCATCCAGGCACCGAAACGGACCCCGTTTCGCTCCGTTTTGCATGCAGAAGGTACCGAAACGCGCCAAATCACTCCTAACTCGTTTTGGTCCAATGGAGGCTATTGGGTACGTTTGTGCGAAAAAATTCAACAGAAGTTCGGGGCGTGAAACTGTGCATTCGGTGCCGAAACACCGTTTTGCTTTGATTTCGTGCAGTAGGTAACGAGATGCTCCAAACACTCCGAAACATCATTTAGGCCTAACGGAGTAGATTGGAAGTGTCCGTAGCGAAAAACCCATTTTGAAGTTCGTTGTTACGAGGCAGTGCATCCGGGCACCGAAACGAACCCGTTTTGCATGCAGAAGGTACCGAAACGCGCCAAATCACTCCCTAACATCGTTTTGGGTCCAATGGAGGCTATTGGGTACATTCGTGTGAAAAAATTCAAACAGAAGTTCGGGACGTGAAACTGTGCATTCGGGTGCCGAAACACCCGTTTTCGCTTCGATTTTCATGCAGCAGGCAACCGAATGCTCCAAAACACTCCGAAACATCATTTAGGGCCTACCGGAGTAGATTGGAAGTGTCCGTAGTGAAAAACCCATTTTGAATTTCGTTGTTACGAGGGAGTGTATCCGGGCACCGAAACGGACCCGTTTCGCTCCGTTTTGCATGAGAAGGTACCGAAACGCGCCAAATCACTCCCTAACATCGTTTTGGGTCCAATGGAGGCTATTGGGTATGTTCGTGCGAAAAATTCAACAGAAGTTCGGGGCGCGAAACTGTGCATTCGGGTGCCGAAACACCCGTTTTGCTTCGATTTTCGTGCAGTAGGTAACCGAATGCTCCAAAACACTCCCAAACATCATTTAGGGCCTAACGGAGTAGATTGGAAGTGTCCGTAGCGAAAACCCATTTTGATGTTCGTTTACGAGGCAGTGCATCCGGGCACCGAAACGGACCCGTTCGCTCCGTTTGCATGCAGAAGGTACCGAAACGCGCCAAATCACTCCCTAACATCGTTTTGGGTCCAATGGAGGCTATTGGGTATGTTCGTGCGAAAAAATTCAACAGAAGTTCGGGAGCGAAACTGTGCATTCGGGTGCCGAAACACCCGTTTTGCTTTGATTTCGTGCAGTAGGTAACCGAATGCTCCAAAACACTCCCAAACATCATTTAGGGCCTAACGGAGTAGATTGGAAGTGTCCGTAGCGAAAAACCCATTTTGAAGTTCGTTGTTACGAGGCAGTGCATCCGGAACCGAAACGGAACCCGTTCGCTCCGTTTTGCATGCAGAAGGTACCGAAACACGCCAAATCGCTCCCTAACATCGTTTTGGGTCCAATGGAGGCTATTCGGTATGTTCATGCGAAAAAATTCAACGGAAGTTCGGGGCGCGAAACTGTGCATTCGGGTGCCGAAACACCCGTTTGCTTCGATTTTCGTGCAGTAGGCTAAACCGAATGCTCCAAAACACTCCCAAACATCATTTAGGGCCTAACGGAGTAGATTGGAAGTGTCCGTAGCGAAAAACCCATTTTGAAATTCGTTGTTACGAGGCAGTGCATCCGGGCACTGAAACGGACCCGTTTCGCTCCGTTTTGCATGCAGAAGGTACCGAAACGCGCCAAATCACTCCCTAACATCTTTTGGGTCCAATGGAGGCTATTGGTATGTTCGTGCGAAAAATTCAACAGAAGTTCGGGGCGCGAAACTGTGCATTCGGGTGCCGAAACACCCGTTTTGCTTCGATTTTCGTGCAGTAGGTAACCGAATGCTCCAAAACACTCCCAACATCATTTAGGGCCTAACGGAGTAGATTGGAAGTGTCCGTAGCGAATAAACCATTTTGAAGTTCGTTGTTACGAGGCAGTGCATCCGGGCACTGAAACGGACCGTTTCGCTCCGTTTTGCATGCAGAAGGTACCGAAACGCGCCAAATCACTCCCTAACATCGTTTTGGGTCCAATGGAGGCTATTGGTATGTTCGTGCGAAAAAATTTCAACAGAAGTTCGGGCGCGAAACTGTGCATTCGGGTGCCGAAAACACCCGTTTTGCTTCGATTTTCGTGCCAGTAGGTAACCGAATGCTCCAAACACTCCCAAACATCATTTAGGGCCTAACGGAGTAGATTGGAAGTGTCCGTAGCGAAAAACCCATTTTGAAGTTCGTTGTTACGAGGCAGTGCATCCGGGCACCGAAACGGACCCGTTTCGCTCCGTTTTGCATGCAGAAGGTACCGAAACGCGCCAAATCACTCCCTAACATCGTTTTGGGTCCAATGGATGCTATTGGGTATGTTCGTGCGAAAAAATTCAACAGAAGTTCGGGACGCGAAACTGTGCATTCGGGTGCCGAAACACCCGTTTTGCTTTGATTTTCGTGCAGTAGGTAACCGAATGCTCCAAAACACTCCCAAACATCATTTAGGGCCTAACGGAGTAGATTGGAAGTGTCCGTAGCGAAAAACCCATTTTGAAGTTCGTTGTTACGAGGCAGTGCATCCGGGCACTGATACGGACCCGTTTCGCTCCGTTTTGCATGCAGAAGGTACCGAAACGCGCCAAATCACTCCCTAACATCGTTTTGGGTCAATGGAGGCTATTGGGTATGTTCGTGCGAAAAAATTCAACAGAAGTTCGGGGCGCGAAACTGTGCATTCGGGTGCCGAAACACCCGTTTTGCTTCGATTTTCGTGCAGTAGGCAACCGAATGCTCCAAAACACTCCGAAACATCATTTAGGGCCTAACGGAGTAGATGGAAGTGTCCGTAGCGAAAAAACCATTTTGAAGTTCGTTGTTACGAGGCAGTGCATCGGCACTGATACGGACCGTTTCGCTCCGTTTTGCATGCAGGAGGTACCGAAACACGCCAAATCGCTCCCTAACATCGTTTGGGTCCAATGGAGGCTATTCGGTATGTTCATGCGAAAAAATTCAACGGAAGTTCGGGCGCGAAACTGTGCATTCGGGTGCTGAAACACCCATTTTGCTTCGATTTTCGTGCAGTAGGTAACCGAATGCTCCAAAACACTCCCAAACATCATTTAGGGCCTAACGGAGTAGATTGGAAGTGTCCGTAGCGAATAACGCATTTTGAAGTTCGTTGTTACGAGGCAGTGCATCCGGGCACTGAAACAGACCCGTTTCGCTCCGTTTTGCATGCAGAAGGTACCGAAACGCGCCAAATCACTCCCTAACATCGTTTTGGGTCCAATGGAGGCTATTGGGTATGTTCGTGGAAAAAATTCAACAGAAGTTCGGGACGCGAAACTGTGCATTCGGGTGCCGAAACACCCGTTTTGCTTTGATTTTCGTGCAGTAGGTAACCGAATGCTCCAAACACTCCCAAACATCATTTAGGGCCTAACGGAGTAGATTGGAAGTGTCCGTAGCGAAAACCTATTTTGAAGTTCGTAGTTACGAGGCAGAGCATCCGGGCACTGATACGGACCCGTTTCGCTCCGTTTTCATGCAGAAGGTACCGAAACGCGCCAAATCACTCCCTAACATCATTTTGGGTCCAATGGAGGCTATTGGGTATGTTCGTGCGAAAAAATTCAACAGAAGTTCAGGGCACGAAACTGTGCATTCGGGTGCCGAAACACCCGTTTTGCTTCGATTTTCGTGCAGTAGGTAACCGAATGCTCCAAAACACTCCCAAACATCATTTAGGGCCTAACGGAGTAGATTAGAAGTCTCCGTAGCGAAACACCCATTTTGAAGTTCGTTGTTACGAGGCAGTGCATCCGGGAAATTTAACGGACCCGTTTCGCTCCGTTTTGCATGCAGAAGGTACCGAAACGCGCCAAATCACTCCCTAACATCGTTTTGGGTCCAATGGAGGCTATTGGGTATGTTCGTGCGAAAAAATTCAACAGAAGTTCGGGGCGCGAAACTGTGCATTCGGGTGCCGAAACACCCGTTTTGCTTCGATTTTCGTCCAGTAGGCAACCGAATGCTCCAAAACACTCCGAAACATCATTTAGGGCCTAACGGAGTAGATTGGAAGTGTCCGTAGCGAAAAACCCATTTTGAAGTTCGTTGTTTCGAGGCAGTGCATCCGGGAACCGAAACGAACCCGTTTTGCATGCAGAAGGTACCGAAACACGCCAAATCGCTCCCTAACATCGTTTTGGGTCCAATGGAGGCTATTCGGTATGTTCATGCGAAAAAATTCAACGGAAGTTCGGGGCGCGAAACTGTGCATTCGGGTGCCGAAACACCCATTTTGCTTCGATTTTCGTGCAGTAGGTAACCGAATGCTCCAAAACACTCCGAAACATCATTTAGGGCCTAACGGAGTAGATTGGAAGTGTCCGTAGCGAAAAACCCATTTTGAAGTTCGTTGTTACGAGGCAGTGCATCCGGGAACCGAAACGAACCCGTTTTGCATGCAGAAGGTACCGAAACACGCCAAATCGCTCCCTAACATCGTTTTGGGTCCAATGGAGGCTATTCGGTATGTTCATGCGAAAAAATTCAACGGAAGTTCGGGGCGCGAAACTGTGCATTCGGGTGCCGAAACACCCATTTTGCTTCGATTTTCGTGCAGTAGGTAACCGAATGCTCCAAAACACTCCCAAACATCATTTAGGGCCTAACGGAGTAGATTGGAAGTGTCCGTAGCGAATAACGCATTTTGAAGTTCGTTGTTACGAGGCAGTGCATCCGGGCACTGAAACAGACCCGTTTCGCTCCGTTTTGCATGCAGAAGGTACCGAAACGCGCCAAATCACTCCCTAACATCGTTTTGGGTCCAATGGAGGCTATTGGGTATGTTCGTGCGAAAAAATTCAACAGAAGTTCGGGACGCGAAACTGTGCATTCGGGTGCCGAAACACCCGTTTTGCTTTGATTTTCGTGCAGTAGGTAACCGAATGCTCCAAAACACTCCCAAACATCATTTAGGGCCTAACGGAGTAGATTGGAAGTGTCCGTAGCGAAAAACCTATTTTGAAGTTCGTAGTTACGAGGCAGAGCATCCGGGCACTGATACGGACCCGTTTCGCTCCGTTTTTCATGCAGAAGGTACCGAAACGCGCCAAATCACTCCCTAACATCATTTTGGGTCCAATGGAGGCTATTGGGTATGTTCGTGCGAAAAAATTCAACAGAAGTTCAGGGCACGAAACTGTGCATTCGGGTGCCGAAACACCCGTTTTGCTTCGATTTCGTGCAGTAGGTAACCGAATGCTCCAAAACACTCCCAAACATCATTTAGGGCCTAACGGAGTAGATTAGAAGTCTCCGTAGCGAAACACCCATTTTGAAGATCGTTGTTACGAGACAGTGCATCCGGGAAATTTAACGGACCCGTTTCGCTCCGTTTTGCATGCAGAAGGTACCGAAACACGCCAAATCACTCCCTAACATCGTTTTGGGTCCAATGGAGGCTATTCGGTATGTTCATGCGAAAAAATTCAACAGAAGTTCGGGGCGTGAAACTGTGCATTCGGGTGCCGAAACACCCGTTTTGCTTCGATTTTCGTCCAGTAGGCAACCGAATGCTCCAAAACACTCCGAAACATCATTTAGGGCCTAACGGAGTAGATTGGAAGTGTCCGTAGCGAAAAAACCCATTTTGAAGTTCGTTGTTACGAGGCAGTGCATCCGGGAACCGAAACGAACCCGTTTTGCATGCAGAAGGTACCGAAACACGCCAAATCGCTCCCTAACATCGTTTTGGGTCCAATGGAGGCTATTCGGTATGTTCATGCGAAAAAATTCAACGGAAGTTCGAGGCGCGAAACTGTGCATTCGGGTGCCGAAACACCCATTTTGCTTCGATTTTCGTGCAGTAGGTAACCGAATGCTCCAAAACACTCCCAAACATCATTTAGGGCCTAACGGAGTAGATTGGAAGTGTCCGTAGCGAATAACGCATTTTGAAGTTCGTTGTTACGAGGCAGTGCATCCGGGCACTGAAACAGACCCGTTTCGCTCCGTTTTGCATGCAGAAGGTACCGAAACGCGCCAAATCACTCCCTAACATCGTTTTGGGTCCAATGGAGGCTATTGGGTATGTTCGTGCGAAAAAATTCAACAGAAGTTCGGGACGCGAAACTGTGCATTCGGGTGCCGAAACACCCGTTTTGCTTTGATTTTCGTGCAGTAGGTAACCGAATGCTCCAAAACACTCCCAAACATCATTTAGGGCCTAACGGAGTAGATTGGAAGTGTCCGTAGCGAAAAACCTATTTTGAAGTTCGTAGTTACGAGGCAGAGCATCCGGGCACTGATACGGACCCGTTTCGCTCCGTTTTTCATGCAGAAGGTACCGAAACGCGCCAAATCACTCCCTAACATCATTTTGGGTCCAATGGAGGCTATTGGGTATGTTCGTGCGAAAAAATTCAACAGAAGTTCAGGGCACGAAACTGTGCATTCGGGTGCCGAAACACCCGTTTTGCTTCGATTTTCGTGCAGTAGGTAACCGAATGCTCCAAAACACTCCCAAACATCATTTAGGGCCTAACGGAGTAGATTGGAAGTGTCCGTAGCGAAAAACCCATTTTGAAGTTCGTTGTTACGAGGCAGTGCATCCGGGCACTGATACGGACCCGTTTCGCTCCGTTTTGCATGCAGAAGGTACCGAAACGCGCCAAATCACTCCCTAACATCGTTTTGGGTCCAATGGAGGCTATTGGGTATGTTCGTGCGAAAAAATTCAACAGAAGTTCGGGGCGCGAAACTGTGCATTCGGGTGCCGAAACACCCGTTTTGCTTCGATTTTCGTGCAGTAGGTAACCGAATGCTCCAAAACACTCCCAAACATCATTTAGGGCCTAACGGAGTAGATTGGAAGTGTCCGTAGCGAAAAACCTATTTTGAAGTTCGTAGTTACGAGGCAGAGCATCCGGGCACTGATACGGACCCGTTTCGCTCCGTTTTGCATGCAGAAGGTACCGAAACGCGCCAAATCACTCCCTAACATCGTTTTGGGTCCAATGGAGGCTATTCGGTATGTTCATGCGAAAAAATTCAACGGAAGTTCGGGGCGCGAAACTGTGCATTCGGGTGCTGAAACACCCGTTTTGCTTCGATTTTCGTCCAGTAGGCAACCGAATGCTCCAAAACACTCCGAAACATCACTTAGGGCCTAACGGAGTAGATTGGAAGTGTTAGTAGCGAAAAAACCCATTTTGATGTTCGTTGTTTCGAGGCAATGCATCCGGGAACCGAAACGAACCCGTTTTGCATGCAGAAGGTACCGAAACACGCCAAATCGCTCCCTAACATCGTTTTGGGTCCAATGGAGGCTATTCGGTATGTTCATGCGAAAAAATTCAACGGAAGTTTAGGGCGCGAAACTGTGCATTCGGGTGCCGAAACACCCATTTTGCTTCGATTTTCGTGCAGTAGGTAACCGAATGCTCTAAAACACTCCAAAACATCATTTAGGGCCTAACGGAGTAGATTGGAAGTGTCCGTAGCGAAAAACCTATTTTGAAGTTCGTAGTTACGAGGCAGAGCATCCGGGCACTGATACGGACCCGTTTCGCTCCGTTTTTCATGCAGAAGGTACCGAAACGCGCCAAATCACTCCCTAACATCATTTTGGGTCCAATGGAGGCTATTGGGTATGTTCGTGCGAAAAAATTCGATAGAGGTTCAGGGCACGAAACTGTGCATTCGGGTGCCGAAACACCCGTTTTGCTTCGATTTTCGTGCAGTAGGTAACCGAATGCTCCAAAACACTCCCAAACATCATTTAGGGCCTAACGGAGTAGATTGGAAGTGTCCGTAGCGAAAAACCTATTTTGAAGTTCGTAGTTACGAGGCAGAGCATCCTGGAACTGATACGGACCCGTTTCGCTCCGTTTTTCATGCAGAAGGTACCGAAACGTGCCAAATCACTCCCTAACATCATTTTGGGTCCAATGGAGGCTATTGGGTATGTTCGTGCGAAAAAATTCAATAGAAGTTCGGGCGCGAAACTGTGCATTCGGGTGCCGAAACACCCGTTTTGCTTCGATTTTCGTGCAGTAGGTAACCGAATGCTCCAAAACACTCCCAAACATCATTTAGGGCCTAACGGAGTAGATTGGAAGTGTCCGTAGCGAAAACCCATTTTGAAGTTCGTTGTTACGAGGCAGTGCATCCGGGCACTGATAACGGACCCGTTTCGCTCCGTTTTGCATGCAGAAGGTACCGAAACGCGCCAAATCACTCCCTAACATCGTTTTGGGTCCAATGGAGGCTATTGGGTATGTTCGTGCGAAAAAATTCAACAGAAGTTCGGGGCGCGAAACTGTGCATTCGGGTGCCGAAACACCCGTTTTGCTTCGATTTTCGTGCAGTAGGTAACCGAATGCTCCAAAACACTCCCAAACATCATTTAGGGCCTAACGGAGTAGATTGGAAGTGTCCGTAGCGAAAAACCCATTTTGAAGTTCGTTGTTACGAGACATTGCATCCGGGAAATTTAACGGACCTGTTTCGCTCCGTTTTGCATGCAGAAGGTACCGAAACACGCCAAATCGCTCCCTAACATCGTTTTGGGTCCAATGGAGGCTATTCGGTATGTTCATGCGAAAAAATTCAACGGAAGTTCGGGGCGCGAAACTGTGCATTCGGGTGCCGAAACACCCGTTTTGCTTCGATTTTCGTCCAGTAGGCAACCGAATGCTCCAAAACACTCCGAAACATCATTTAGGGCCTAACGGAGTAGATTGGAAGTGTCCGTAGCGAAAAACCCATTTTGAAGTTCGTTGTTTCGAGGCAGTGCATCCGGGAACCGAAACGAACCCGTTTTGCATGCAGAAGGTACCGAAACACGCCAAATCGCTCCCTAACATCGTTTTGGGTCCAATGGAGGCTATTCGGTATGTTCATGCGAAAAAATTCAACGGAAGTTCAGGGCGCGAAACTGTGCATTCGGGTGCCGAAACACCCATTTTGCTTCGATTTTCGTGCAGTAGGTAACCGAATGCTCCAAAACACTCCGAAACATCATTTAGGGCCTAACGGAGTAGATTGGAAGTGTCCGTAGCGAAAAACCTATTTTGAAGTTCGTAGTTACGAGGCAGAGCATCCGGGCACTGATACGGACCCGTTTCGCTCCGTTTTTCATGCAGAAGGTACCGAAACGCGCCAAATCACTCCCTAACATCATTTTGGGTCCAATGGAGGCTATTGGGTATGTTCGTGCGAAAAAATTCAACAGAAGTTCAGGGCACGAAACTGTGCATTCGGGTGCCGAAACACCCGTTTTGCTTCGATTTTCGTGCAGTAGGTAACCGAATGCTCCAAAACACTCCCAAACATCATTTAGGGCCTAACGGAGTAGATTGGAAGTGTCCGTAGCGAAAAACCTATTTTGAAGTTCGTAGTTACGAGGCAGAGCATCCGGGCACTGATACGGACCCGTTTCGCTCCGTTTTTCATGCAGAAGGTACCGAAACGCGCCAAATCACTCCCTAACATCATTTTGGGTCCAATGGAGGCTATTGGGTATGTTCGTGCGAAAAAATTCGATAGAGGTTCAGGGCACGAAACTGTGCATTCGGGTGCCGAAACACCCGTTTTGCTTCGATTTTCGTGCAGTAGGTAACCGAATGCTCCAAAACACTCCCAAACATCATTTAGGGCCTAACGGAGTAGATTGGAAGTGTCCGTAGCGAAAAACCCATTTTGAAGTTCGTTGTTACGAGGCAGTGCATCCGGGAACTGAACGGACCCGTTTCGCTCCGTTTTGCATGCAGAAGGTACCGAAACGCGCCAAATCACTCCCTAACATCGTTTTGGGTCCAATGGAGGCTATTGGGTATGTTCGTGCGAAAAAATTCAACAGAAGTTCGGGGCGCGAAACTGTGCATTCGGGTGCCGAAACACCCGTTTTGCTTTGATTTTCGTGCAGTAGGTAACCGAATGCTCCAAAACACTCCCAAACATCATTTAGGGCCTAACGGAGTAGATTAGAAGTCTCCGTAGCGAAACACCCATTTTGAAGATCGTTGTTACGAGACATTGCATGCGGGAAATTTAACGGACCTGTTTCGCTCCGTTTTGCATGCAGAAGGTACCGAAACACGCCAAATCGCTCCCTAACATCGTTTTGGGTCCAATGGAGGCTATTCGGTATGTTCATGCGAAAAAATTCAACGGAAGTTCGGGGCGCGAAACTGTGCATTCGGGTGCCGAAACACCCGTTGTGCTTCGATTTTCGTCCAGTAGGCAACCGAATGCTCCAAAACACTCCGAAACATCATTTAGGGCCTAACGGAGTAGATTGGAAGTGTCCGTAGCGAAAAACCCATTTTGAAGTTCGTTGTTTCGAGGAAGTGCATCCGGGAAACGAAACGAACCCGTTTTGCATGCAGAAGGTACCGAAACACGCCAAATCGCTCCCTAACATCGTTTTGGGTCCAATGGAGGCTATTCGGTTTGTTCATGCGAAAAAATTCAACGGAAGTTCAGGGCGCGAAACTGTGCATTCGGGTGCCGAAACACCCATTTTGCTTCGATTTTCGTGCAGTAGGTAACCGAATGCTCCAAAACACTCCGAAACATCATTTAGGGCCTAACGGAGTAGGTTGGAAGTGTCCGTAGCGAAAAACCCATTTTGAAGTTCGTTGTTACGAGGCAGTGCATCCGGGCACTCAAACAGACCCGTTTCGCTCCGTTTTGCATGCAGAAGGTACCGAAACACGCCAAATCACTCCCTAACATCGTTTTGGGTCCAATGGAGGCTATTCGGTATGTTCATGCGAAAAAATTCAACGGAAGTTTAGGGCGCGAAACTGTGCATTCGGGTGCCGAAACACCCATTTTGCTTCGATTTTCGTGCAGTAGGTAACCGAATGCTCTAAAACACTCCAAAACATCATTTAGGGCCTAACGGAGTAGATTGGAAGTGTCCGTAGCGAAAAACCTATTTTGAAGTTCGTAGTTACGAGGCAGAGCATCCGGGCACTGATACGGACCCGTTTCGCTCCGTTTTTCATGCAGAAGGTACCGAAACGTGCCAAATCACTCCCTAACATCATTTTGGGTCCAATGGACGCTATTGGGTGTGGCGGTTCCACTCCGAAATTATTCCAAGTTAAGTACCTTTGGACCACTAATCACGTAGTCAAGCACTTAATCCGGAATAAGCTGGAGCGCCGTCGGATTAAACCCGATTAAACCACGTACTTTTCCCGATCGAAACAACAGCACGCCCACACGAAGGCGGGTTTCAGAGATTACAACATTCCACAAATTAAATCACGCACATAGGTAACCTAGTTATTACAAACCGAGTTGAATAAAATCAGAGTACAAGTCTTGCAGCGGAATTTGAAAGTTCATAACAACTGAAATTAGAAGTTCATTGCAGCGGAAGTAAATAATCTAACGGCGGTACAAATAACTCCGTGCTGAAGCCTGCCACGAAGCTACTCCTCCCGATCCTCGCCAGAGGACGGGACCCATTCGATGTGCCAGCCAGGTGGAACCTGGACGGGCCAAGTCATAGCATCCACATCCAAAATGATACCTGTAAAATAATGTCACAAGCAAGGCTGAGTATACTAATACTCAGCAAGGCTTACCCGTCGGGTGAAATCTACATCACCGACATCTAGACAATGAGAGGCTTTTGGCTGGTGGGTTTGTTTGCCAAAAAGCAACTAAAGTAGATCCTTGCTTTCAAGTTTTAGCTTCATATTCTAGTAAATTTAACCATTCTAAATTAGCATCCTCTCTAAGCATACAAGTGGTGCAATACAAGTTATTCATAGAACGAGTTCATGATCTCATAATTCCACTTATTACTCGATGTAGCAAGGCGGTCAAGCAGTCTCATTAACCGCGAGAAGCGGACAGTTCGAACCGAATTTGTGCTACCTGGCCAGGGAAAACCCAACACACACGGATACTCTGCCTGCTATAAAAGGTACAAGCATTTCCCAACCTTTCCCATCGATCCACAATTCGGAACCGGGTCCATTTCCTTAGGATAAAGGTTTACTGCTTCACTCACAGCATCACGCATATATCCACAAGTGTACGGCAGGGGAAACAAGTTTCCAAGGAGAGATGGCTATCGGCCCTAGCTGCTTCAATCTGGTACCGGGCTTACCGGCTCCCATATACCGGTATGCATGTGGTACGTTCAAAAACTTGACACACTCTACCACACATTTCGACCTTAACCAATTATCATACACGGACGGGAGATCTACATCTATCATCCCGCCCGTCAATCCTTATGATTCCAACATAAGTAAAGACAAGCAATCCCTATGTCTCGCGAGTGACAGGAAATCACTCGACTTGTAACGGACCTATAGCAATGCACTATCGATCCCTTTCAAACTAGTATTGCAAGTCATGGGTACTAGGAAATGTGCAGCTAAGGTATTCAATCAACTCCTTGAACGTAAATGCACAAACATAGAGAATTCAAAGTGCATATTTTGGTAAAGGTTAGGTCATGCTCCGGGGCTTGCCTTCTTGCTCGGACTGAGAGTTAGCCTCCGGGTTGTTCACGTCTGCACCGGCACCGGGCTCCGGGGCTTCTTCCTCGTCTGCGGGGATGAGGGTGTAGTCGCCGTCTGGGATAGTGCCTTGTACATGATATGCATAACTTAGGGTGGCTGTTCTGGAATTTCAGATTCCATTTATTTTATTCTATCTAACTACAAAAAGGTTTATTCTTTTATATAAATCGATTTCCATCTAGATTACTTCGCATTTTTGTTTCTCCATTTCTGTTCATCATTTTTATCTATAAACTTTATGGCAGCTACTGGAGTATAAGAGCTAAGCTCACTCCAAAATTTAGCTAATTTCGAGCTACACATAATTTATTAAAAATCTAACAAGTTGCTGCCAGCAGAAATGAATTTAATTCATATAAAATTGAAAATTCAACCATTTCAGGAGATCTCCCTACCAAAGTTAAGCATAAGTATGAGGAGGGCTCTGGCCAAGTGGTGGCTCAAAATAACCCTTGGGTGATCCTCAATGATTTTCTAACCAAAAACACATATTTAATTATTTGCCATCCTAAACAGAGCAAAAATTAAGTTTTTCATTTTTAACATGTGTTCTAACAAGTTTTAAGCTCTCAGGAGCAGAATGGTGATTTTTCACTGCACATATTATTTTTAATGATTTCTGCACTGCAAAAAGACAGAAAACCTATTTTAATTCATAAAAGGAGCTAAACATCATATTTTTGGGTCTTCTTTGGACACAAGCTGTCCAAAGCCACTATACACAACATATCCAAAGCTCAACCCTAGCGCAGCTCTGGATTTGAAATGGTGCATAACTTTAGATTTTCCTTGTTTGAATTTTAATTCAAAAACAGTTCGTCAAAAGTACAAACATGTCTAATAGAGATTGTAATTTAGACTCTCACGAATCCAGGGAGTATTTTTGTGCATTTTTCCGATTTTTGTACGATTTTTAATCGATTTTACAAGTTTCGGGAAAAATCAAACCTAGACTTAAGAATCTGTTTACGCAGAGAACCCTAGATCTTTCAAAACTTCGCGAACGAGTCCCTGGACTTTTGCGCAGAGACCCCTAAACAAAGGTAGACGATGAACTTGGGTCCCTGGGACCTCGCCGGAGTTGCGCCGGCCAAATGGCGGCGAACTAGGCTCGGGGAAGTGGGGGAAAAGATTCCTGGGCTCACCACGAGTCGTTTGGGGACGGTTGGGAGGCCGGGGATGGTCGGAGTTTCGCCGGCGACGAGGTGGTGGCGGCGCGGCCGCCGCGGCTTCTACGCCGGCGAGCTCGGGGTCGTTCGCGGAGGGGGGAGAGGTCCTTGAGCACCAGCAGAGCTTGGGGAAGCTAATGGCGTGCTCGAGGAAGCTCGGGGACGGCTCGGAGTAGGGTCTCGACGTGCGGGTGCTTCGACGGCCGGAATTCGCGATTTGGGGAAATCGCAAATTCTCGCCGGAGAAGGGACAATAGCTTGGGGAAAGTTGGGGGTTTTGGAGCTGGTGGAGTGGACTAGCTCCGTGCGGGATGGATTGGGGAATGGTGGAGCGTGGACGAGGAATTTCGCGAAGAGCTTGGGTTCGGCTTGCGCGTCGCGAGGAGGAAGAAGACCGAGCGAGCGCGGGGAAGTGGAAATGACCAAGTGAGCGAGTGAGAGGAGGGGTGGGAGTGCGCGGTGGAGTGCTTGGGCACGCAAGGGAGGCACTGTGCGGCCTCGGGAGCGTGCGAGCGCGTGGGTGGCTGTCGCGGTCGCCATTGATGGCGCGGCGAGCTCGAACAGAGCGCGCGCGACACGATTGGGCGAGGAAGATTGTGGCGTGATCGCTGGGGATCCTCCACAGTGCTCCTTGGCGCGTAGCGAGCGAGCATCGCGACTGCGGGGCGGCGCTGCGCGGCTGCGACCAGTGCCGAGCGAGCTTGCCATGATGGCGCTCCGCGGCGCGAGGCAGCAGTGCGCCGTCGCCCGCGAAGTGACGGTACGGAAGGCTTGGACAAACGCGTGAGGACAAAAGCTAGCTGCCGCCACAGCTCGGCCGACCCGACGCGGTCTCCGCCACACGCCGGCCACGTGGCGGCCGGACTCCGGCCGGAGCAGAGCGCGCCAGGGGCGAGCTGGCAGCCCCGTGGAGCTCTTTGCCCCTTTTGAACTTTCTCCAAAAATTTGAGCTGAACTTCGAAACGTGTAAAATTAAAAGTTGGAGTTTGAGGTGCGGGACACAACTTCCGAGCTTGGACCGGGCACTTCGACCAGGCGCTACGGCGCTTCGAGCTTGAACCGCAAGCTCGAGCTTGCCGAGCCTCGAATGGTCGGAAACGCCACTCGAGGGTGAGTGCCCCCCTCGAGCTTGGCTGCGAAGCCTCGAGCGTGACGGAACGTCGCTCGAGGGTGAGCCCTCGAGCTTGGCTGCGGAGCCTCGAGGGTGACGGAACGTCGCTCGAGGGTGAGCCCTCGAGCTTGGCTGCGGAGCCTCGAGCGCGACGGACGGCGGGGCCTCGAGGGTCCTGTCGTGCAGCCTCGAATCGTGACGGAAACTACCGGCTAGGCTCGATCGTCACGGTCATAGCTCGATCGTCACGGACATACTGACTAGGCTCGATCGTCACGGACATACTGACTAGGCTCGATCGTCACGGACATAGCTCGATCGGGACGGATTTTTACGGCTAACCTCGATCGTGACGGACATTCCCGCTCGAGGGTCACCGATCGGCGCGAACGCCGTGGCGAGGTTGTCGCGAAGGGCTGTCCGAGATGTTTAAGTTTTAGTTGGGTGCCAAACAACCCTTGTTTTTGAATTATAATTGAATTTTTGACGAATTTTTGAATTTCAACCCAATTCCCTGTTGTATTGATTTTAATTGCACTTTTTAATTCTTTTGACATCAGAGATGTCACAGCCTACCCCCTTAAAAGGAATCTCGTCCCGAGATTCGATTAAACCTAGAGATAGAGAGGGGAAAAGAAATACCTCGGCTTAGGAAAGTATGTCGGGGAAATTCTTCCTAAGATAGTCCTCGGTTTCCCACGTGGCTTCATCTTCGGAGTGATGACTCCACTGAACTTTGTACATTTTAACTCCCTTCCTTCGTGTTTGTCGCTCTTTCTCGTCGAGGATCTTAACGGGATGCTCATCATAAGAGAGATCCGGTTCAACCGAGAGTTCCTCTTGTTCAACAACTTCGGTTGGGACACGAAGACACCTCTTGAGTTGAGAAACATGGAATACATTGTGTACCGCTGAAAGTTTCTCGGGAAGCTTTACTTGATAGGCTACCGGCCCACATTGCTGAGTAATTTCATACGGGCCGATATAACGAGGTGCAAGCTTGCCCTTGAGTCCAAATCTTTGCACACCCTTGGTCGGGGAGACCTTAAGATATACGTGATCACCAACTTCGAACTGAAGTGGCTCCCGCCGCTGATCAAAGTAGCTCTTTTGCCGTGACTGGGCGGTCTTCAAATTCTCCCGAATGATCCTAACCTTTTCTTCGGCTTCCTTCACAAGGTCAGGGCCATAAGTGTACCTCTCGCCTGCCTGGGACCAACACAACGGGGTCCGACATCTTCTACCATACAAGGCTTCGAATGGTGCCATTCTAAGACTCGCTTGGTAGCTGTTGTTATAGGAGAATTCGGCCAGAGATAAACATTTCTCCCAATTCTTCCCATAATGAATAACACAGGCTCGAAGCATATCCTCAAGTATTTGATTTACCCTTTCCGTCTGCCCATCGGTCTGTGGGTGATATGCCGAACTACGGATCAGTTTGGTGCCTAGGGACATTTGCAATTGTTCCCAAAAGCGTGCTACGAACAGAGCACCACGATCTGAAATTATCGTCTTGGGTACCCCGTGTAGACAAACGATCCGCTCCAAATAAATCTCCGCATACTTCTTGGCAGTGTAAGTGGTATTGACTGGAATAAAGTGTGCGGTTTTGGTAAGGCGATCCACAATTACCCAAATAGAATCGTGCCCCTGAGGGGTTCTGGGAAGTCCAACAATAAAATCCATGCTTATATCTTCCCACTTCCACGAGGGAATAGGTAGAGGTTGAAGCGTGCCTGCTACCTTCAAGTGGCTAGCCTTGACCCGCTGGCATGTGTCACATTCCGACACATACGTGGCAATTTCTCGCTTCATTCGAGTCCACCAAAAGTTTTGCTTCAAGTCTTGGTACATTTTGGTGCTGCCGGGATGGATAGAAAATTTAGAGAGGTGTGCCTCATCCATAAGCTTCCTCCGGAGTTCCGTGTTTTTGGGCACCACAAGGCGATGTCCATACCACATCACTCCCTGCCCATCCAACCGGAAACACTTGTACTTCTCTTTCACCCTTTCCTTAGACAATTTCCTTTTAAGGATTTTAACGCCCGCATCATTTAATTGGGCTGCAACAATCTGATCGTGCACGGTTGGTTCCACTGCAATATGGTTGAAGTACCCGTGTGGAACAATCTCCAAATTGAGCTTTGCCATTTCGTGACACAGGGTGTCGGCATAGGACTCCACGGAAAGACAATGACAACGAGCCTTGCGGCTTAGTGCATCCGCAACTACATTAGCCTTCCCGGGGTGATAGTGTACACTGAGATCATAGTCCTTTGCTAACTCCAACCATCTTCGCTGTCTCATATTCAGATGTGCCTGAGTGAAGACATACTTGAGGCTCTTGTGGTCTGTATATATGTTGCAGGGAACACCCATCAAATAGTGTCTCCACATCTTGAGAGCATGAATGACCGCTGCTAACTCAAGATCGTGCGTGGGGTAGTTTTGCTCATGAGGCCGAAGTGCTCGAGAAGCATAAGCAATGACTCGGTTCTCTTGCATGAGAACACAGCCAAGACCGGTGCCTGATGCGTCACAATAAACATCATACGGCTTGGTGCAATCGGGCTGAGCCAAAACTGGGGCTGAAGTTAAATGTCTTCGCAAGGTGTGGAAAGCTTCCTCACATTTGTCATTCCACTCAAATTTAACTCCCTTCTTCAAGAGTTCGGTCATGGGCTTTGCTATCCGAGAGAAATCCGGAATAAAACGGCGGTAATAACCGGCTAAACCCAGAAAACTCCGAATCTCATGGACAGAGGTAGGTGGTTGCCAATCTAGCACCTCTTGTACCTTGGTTGGATCCACGGATATACCATCCTTGGAAACCGTGTGACCTAAAAACTTCACGCTCTCAAGCCAGAATTCACACTTGGAGAACTTGGCATAGAGCTGATGATCTCTCAGCCTTTGAAGAACAATGCGAAGGTGCTCAGCATGCTCTTCCTCATTCTTAGAATATATAAGAATGTCGTCAATGAAAACCACCACAAACTTGTCTAGTTCAGACATGAAGACCGAATTCATGAGGTACATGAAATAGGCTGGGGCATTGGTGAGTCCAAAGGACATAACCAAGAATTCATAAAGTCCATAACGTGTGGAGAAGGCAGTCTTCGGAATATCACAAGGTCTGATTTTTATTTGGTGATAGCCAGAGCGAAGGTCAATCTTGGAGAACACTCTGGCGCCAGCTAGTTGATCAAACAGGATGTCAATTCGGGGTAACGGATACTTGTTCTTAATAGTTACCGCATTGAGAGGCCGGTAGTCAATACACAACCTCAAGGAATGGTCCTTCTTCTTCACGAAGATAGCGGGACATCCCCAAGGTGATACACTTGGACGAATGAAACCCTTATCTAGCAATTCTTGGAGTTGAATTTTTAATTCAGCCAATTCATTGGGCGGCATTCTATATGGTCTCTTTGATATAGGTGCTGTGCCAGGTTGAAGTTCAATCACGAATTCAATGTCTCTATCCGGCGGCATCCCAGGTAAGTCATCCGGAAATACATCGGCATACTCACATACCACCGGAATGTCCTTTAGTTGGGTTTCTACCATTGTGTAAGCACACGCATCGACGCAAGTCCGTTGTGGCAGATATAGCACACTCGGGCCATGCGTAGGCGAGTTTATCTCAACAACTCTTTCCGCAACATCTAGGACAGCCTTATGTTGAGTCATCCAATTGGCTCCCAACACAATGTCAATTCCTTCCATTCCAAGCAGAATCAAATCAGTAGGAAATGTTTTACTTCCCAGCCTGATTGGAACCTTGTGGGTGACTTGGTTGGATGAAAGTTTACCTCCCGCAGTTGATATCACATAAGATGATTTGGTATGGTACGATTTTAATCCGCATTTCACATGAAATCTTGTGCTTATAAAACTATGTGTTGCCCCGGAATCAAACAATATCACAGCAGGTTGAGTGCAGATAGGGAAAGTACCAGTCATGTCTGGGGCTCCCTCGGGTAAGTCGGCCAAGTTGGTGTAGTTGAGCCGTCCTTGGCGGACTTGCACACGCTGCTGCTGCTGCTTGCCCTTGCCTTGTTGATTTCCAGGGCGCTGGTTCTGCTGTCTGTTCTGTGGGCAATCCTTGATAAAGTGATCTTTGCTTCCACACTTGAAGCATTGATAGCCGGCTCCAGGACGAGCTGGCTGCGGTGTATTCTGCCTGGGTGCTTGCTGCTGCGGCGGTGGAGGGAAACGAGGCGCGTTAAGCTGTGGCGGCCTAGCAACCCAACCACCTCCCTGAGGTGCCCTGGACTGTCCCTGCGGTGCAGCCGGGGGAACCAGGCGGAACCTCTGGGGCTGCGAGCCAGACGGTCCAGCGGGAGCCTTCCTCTTCTTCTCCGCCATCCTCAAAGGAGAGCTAAGGTAGCGCCTCATCCAGTGGGGATCATCCGGCTGAGTTGGTGGGAACAGCCCAAGCAACTGGTGCTCTACCAAGCTCTGGTTCTGAGCACAAAAAGAACTGATGCCATTCAAGGCAGCTAGCTCACAAGTCGTCTCCATGTGGTGTCCATGAACTTCCACCGTCCAGGTGGGGGAACTAGGACACGGCGGGTGACGGTGTACCACCAAACGCACACGGGAACGAGTCATACCACGGTCTCGGATGAGGATTCTCTCATACTGTGGCGGTGTAGGGTAGCCAAGTGCCTGTAGAACCGACCACAAGATGCTAGGGAAGCCTTCCCATCCCAAGCAATCAGAGAAAGACACGTCGTTAGGGTAGCTAGCCAGGTCAGCGAGGGCGTCCATCAGAACCAAAAGGAAAAAGGGGCAAGGGTGAGCACCGGGTAGCGCCAAAGAATAAGAACAGATTCTGTGCAGGGTGGTAAAAATTACAAAACTCGAAATCTGTAAGCTCAAAAATTCTCAACTTTGGCCAGAACATAGTTTAAGTAGTTCCTAACAAGTTTCATGTTGGAGGTTTGGGCAGAAACTGTTGTTACGATAGTGTAAAAATTCAATTATTATCTCACTGTCTCCAGGAATTCCAGCAGACAGGGGGTTACTATTTTTATCATAACTCCAGTTCCCCTGATCCATTTTAGTTGAAATTTCTCCAGCATGTACTTTATAATATTTATGACAACTTTCATGTTGAACACTTTTTCATTTGACCAAGTTTTCAGTTTCGAATTAAGGGTGCAAACAGACTGTTCTCAGCAGGAATTTTAGATTGTGATTTCAATTTCTTTGACAGCGGTTCAATTTGGTCAAGGATTAAATTTGAAATTAATTCAGTGAGATGCAATGCATGAGCGGCCTATTCGATCTCACAAACACACATGCCAATAACTTTTGGCTTACGGAGTCAGTGCCGGTGGCTAGGCAATATTCGTCTCTCCTTATAGTAACTAGTCGGAATTCTCTAACCGTTTCAACGTACGAAATCGCGGTTAGTGTACCTGCAGAAAATTTTCATTCCAGAGCATGTATAATCAACCTTTCGTGCCAGCACTCACGAAAGCGTCTCCATTCATTACCACCCACTATAGAGGTGGCACCCGAACGTTTAACATTGAACGGGCAATGTTCATATGTCACCGAGGCAACATATTGACAGGTTCATACGCTATTGAAATAGCGTATTGACTATGTGCCGCCACCATATTTGCATATGATGACGTGGTACGCTACAGCAATCGCCGTACCTTGCGCCCACCATTGCGTAAAGTAAATGACAGAATGAAATGTGCTGGAAGTCAGTATAATATACTATTTGCCACCTATCATATCGTGATCCCTTATCCCACATAGGCTTCACGTTCTAGGTAACATCCTTAGCGGTCCTAAGATAACCTTCCTTCGCAAAACGCGTCGGAAGCACGAGTTGGCAAATTTTATTCAAAAATTGTTTATTAAAGGTCTGTTGCTCTCTCCGGTGCGCTGTTTCGGCTCTGATGCCAGCTGTGGCGGTTCCACTCCGAAATTATTCCAAGTTAAGTACCTTTGGACCACTAATCACGTAGTCAAGCACTTAATCCGGAATAAGCTGGAGCGCCGTCGGATTAAACCCGATTAAACCACGTACTTTTCCCGATCGAAACAACAGCACGCCCACACGAAGGCGGGTTTCAGAGATTACAACATTCCACAAATTAAATCACGCACATAGGTAACCTAGTTATTACAAACCGAGTTGAATAAAATCAGAGTACAAGTCTTGCAGCGGAATTTGAAAGTTCATAACAACTGAAATTAGAAGTTCATTGCAGCGGAAGTAAATAATCTAACGGCGGTACAAATAACTCCGTGCTGAAGCCTGCCACGAAGCTACTCCTCCCGATCCTCGCCAGAGGACGGGACCCATTCGATGTGCCAGCCAGGTGGAACCTGGACGGGCCAAGTCATAGCATCCACATCCAAAATGATACCTGTAAAATAATGTCACAAGCAAGGCTGAGTATACTAATACTCAGCAAGGCTTACCCGTCGGGTGAAATCTACATCACCGACATCTAGACAATGAGAGGCTTTTGGCTGGTGGGTTTGTTTGCCAAAAAGCAACTAAAGTAGATCCTTGCTTTCAAGTTTTAGCTTCATATTCTAGTAAATTTAACCATTCTAAATTAGCATCCTCTCTAAGCATACAAGTGGTGCAATACAAGTTATTCATAGAACGAGTTCATGATCTCATAATTCCACTTATTACTCGATGTAGCAAGGCGGTCAAGCAGTCTCATTAACCGCGAGAAGCGGACAGTTCGAACCGAATTTGTGCTACCTGGCCAGGGAAAACCCAACACACACGGATACTCTGCCTGCTATAAAAGGTACAAGCATTTCCCAACCTTTCCCATCGATCCACAATTCGGAACCGGGTCCATTTCCTTAGGATAAAGGTTTACTGCTTCACTCACAGCATCACGCATATATCCACAAGTGTACGGCAGGGGAAACAAGTTTCCAAGGAGAGATGGCTATCGGCCCTAGCTGCTTCAATCTGGTACCGGGCTTACCGGCTCCCATATACCGGTATGCATGTGGTACGTTCAAAAACTTGACACACTCTACCACACATTTCGACCTTAACCAATTATCATACACGGACGGGAGATCTACATCTATCATCCCGCCCGTCAATCCTTATGATTCCAACATAAGTAAAGACAAGCAATCCCTATGTCTCGCGAGTGACAGGAAATCACTCGACTTGTAACGGACCTATAGCAATGCACTATCGATCCCTTTCAAACTAGTATTGCAAGTCATGGGTACTAGGAAATGTGCAGCTAAGGTATTCAATCAACTCCTTGAACGTAAATGCACAAACATAGAGAATTCAAAGTGCATATTTTGGTAAAGGTTAGGTCATGCTCCGGGGCTTGCCTTCTTGCTCGGACTGAGAGTTAGCCTCCGGGTTGTTCACGTCTGCACCGGCACCGGGCTCCGGGGCTTCTTCCTCGTCTGCGGGGATGAGGGTGTAGTCGCCGTCTGGGATAGTGCCTTGTACATGATATGCATAACTTAGGGTGGCTGTTCTGGAATTTCAGATTCCATTTATTTTATTCTATCTAACTACAAAAAGGTTTATTCTTTTATATAAATCGATTTCCATCTAGATTACTTCGCATTTTTGTTTCTCCATTTCTGTTCATCATTTTTATCTATAAACTTTATGGCAGCTACTGGAGTATAAGAGCTAAGCTCACTCCAAAATTTAGCTAATTTCGAGCTACACATAATTTATTAAAAATCTAACAAGTTGCTGCCAGCAGAAATGAATTTAATTCATATAAAATTGAAAATTCAACCATTTCAGGAGATCTCCCTACCAAAGTTAAGCATAAGTATGAGGAGGGCTCTGGCCAAGTGGTGGCTCAAAATAACCCTTGGGTGATCCTCAATGATTTTCTAACCAAAAACACATATTTAATTATTTGCCATCCTAAACAGAGCAAAAATTAAGTTTTTCATTTTTAACATGTGTTCTAACAAGTTTTAAGCTCTCAGGAGCAGAATGGTGATTTTCA
Organism: Digitaria exilis; assembly: GCA_015342445.1. Taxonomy (NCBI): domain Eukaryota; kingdom Viridiplantae; phylum Streptophyta; class Magnoliopsida; order Poales; family Poaceae; genus Digitaria; species Digitaria exilis. The sequence continues at coordinate 22,995 of JACEFO010002939.1, forward strand.
CTGCACATATTATTTTTAATGATTTCTGCACTGCAAAAAGACAGAAAACCTATTTTAATTCATAAAAGGAGCTAAACATCATATTTTTGGGTCTTCTTTGGACACAAGCTGTCCAAAGCCACTATACACAACATATCCAAAGCTCAACCCTAGCGCAGCTCTGGATTTGAAATGGTGCATAACTTTAGATTTTCCTTGTTTGAATTTTAATTCAAAAAACAGTTCGTCAAAAGTACAAACATGTCTAATAGAGATTGTAATTTAGACTCTCACGAATCCAGGGAGTATTTTTGTGCATTTTTCCGATTTTTGTACGATTTTTAATCGATTTTACAAGTTTCGGGAAAAATCAAACCTAGACTTAAGAATCTGTTTACGCAGAGAACCCTAGATCTTTCAAAACTTCGCGAACGAGTCCCTGGACTTTTGCGCAGAGACCCCTAAACAAAGGTAGACGATGAACTTGGGTCCCTGGGACCTCGCCGGAGTTGCGCCGGCCAAATGGCGGCGAACTAGGCTCGGGGAAGTGGGGGAAAAGATTCCTGGGCTCACCACGAGTCGTTTGGGGACGGTTGGGAGGCCGGGGATGGTCGGAGTTTCGCCGGCGACGAGGTGGTGGCGGCGCGGCCGCCGCGGCTTCTACGCCGGCGAGCTCGGGGTCGTTCGCGGAGGGGGGAGAGGTCCTTGAGCACCAGCAGAGCTTGGGGAAGCTAATGGCGTGCTCGAGGAAGCTCGGGGACGGCTCGGAGTAGGGTCTCGACGTGCGGGTGCTTCGACGGCCGGAATTCGCGATTTGGGGAAATCGCAAATTCTCGCCGGAGAAGGGACAATAGCTTGGGGAAAGTTGGGGGTTTTGGAGCTGGTGGAGTGGACTAGCTCCGTGCGGGATGGATTGGGGAATGGTGGAGCGTGGACGAGGAATTTCGCGAAGAGCTTGGGTTCGGCTTGCGCGTCGCGAGGAGGAAGAAGACCGAGCGAGCGCGGGGAAGTGGAAATGACCAAGTGAGCGAGTGAGAGGAGGGGTGGGAGTGCGCGGTGGAGTGCTTGGGCACGCAAGGGAGGCACTGTGCGGCCTCGGGAGCGTGCGAGCGCGTGGGTGGCTGTCGCGGTCGCCATTGATGGCGCGGCGAGCTCGAACAGAGCGCGCGCGACACGATTGGGCGAGGAAGATTGTGGCGTGATCGCTGGGGATCCTCCACAGTGCTCCTTGGCGCGTAGCGAGCGAGCATCGCGACTGCGGGGCGGCGCTGCGCGGCTGCGACCAGTGCCGAGCGAGCTTGCCATGATGGCGCTCCGCGGCGCGAGGCAGCAGTGCGCCGTCGCCCGCGAAGTGACGGTACGGAAGGCTTGGACAAACGCGTGAGGACAAAAGCTAGCTGCCGCCACAGCTCGGCCGACCCGACGCGGTCTCCGCCACACGCCGGCCACGTGGCGGCCGGACTCCGGCCGGAGCAGAGCGCGCCAGGGGCGAGCTGGCAGCCCGTGGAGCTCTTTGCCCCTTTTGAACTTTCTCCAAAAATTTGAGCTGAACTTCGAAACGTGTAAAATTAAAAGTTGGAGTTTGAGGTGCGGGACACAACTTCCGAGCTTGGACCGGGCACTTCGACCAGGCGCTACGGCGCTTCGAGCTTGAACCGCAAGCTCGAGCTTGCCGAGCCTCGAATGGTCGGAAACGCCACTCGAGGGTGAGTGCCCCCCTCGAGCTTGGCTGCGAAGCCTCGAGCGTGACGGAACGTCGCTCGAGGGTGAGCCCTCGAGCTTGGCTGCGGAGCCTCGAGGGTGACGGAACGTCGCTCGAGGGTGAGCCCTCGAGCTTGGCTGCGGAGCCTCGAGCGCGACGGACGGCGGGGCCTCGAGGGTCCTGTCGTGCAGCCTCGAATCGTGACGGAAACTACCGGCTAGGCTCGATCGTCACGGTCATAGCTCGATCGTCACGGACATACTGACTAGGCTCGATCGTCACGGACATACTGACTAGGCTCGATCGTCACGGACATAGCTCGATCGGGACGGATTTTTACGGCTAACCTCGATCGTGACGGACATTCCCGCTCGAGGGTCACCGATCGGCGCGAACGCCGTGGCGAGGTTGTCGCGAAGGGCTGTCCGAGATGTTTAAGTTTTAGTTGGGTGCCAAACAACCCTTGTTTTTGAATTATAATTGAATTTTGACGAATTTTTGAATTTCAACCCAATTCCCTGTTGTATTGATTTTAATTGCACTTTTTAATTCTTTTGAATCAGAGATGTCACATTGGGTATGTTCGTGCGAAAAAATTCGATAGAGGTTCAGGGCACGAAACTGTGCATTCGGGTGCCGAACACCCGTTTTGCTTCGATTTTCGTGCAGTAGGTAACCGAATGCTCCAAAACACTCCCAAACATCATTTAGGGCCTAACGGAGTAGATTGGAAGTGTCCGTAGCGAAAACCTATTTTGAAGTTCGTAGTTACGAGGCAGAGCATCCGGGAACTGATACGGACCCGTTCGCTCCGTTTTCATGCAGAAGGTACCGAAACGTGCCAAATCACTCCCTAACATCATTTGGGTCCAATGGAGGCTATTGGGTATGTTCGTGCGAAAAAATTCGATAGAGGTTCAGGGCACGAAACTGTGCATTCGGGTGCCGAACACCCGTTTTGCTTCGATTTCGTGCAGTAGGTAACCGAATGCTCCAAAACACTCCCAAACATCATTTAGGCCTAACGGAGTAGATTACAAGTCTCCGTAGCGGAACACACATTTTGAAGATCGTTGTTACGAGACAGTGCATCCGGGAAATTTAACGGACCCGTTTCGCTCCGTTTTGCATGCAGAAGGCACCGAAACACGCCAAATCACTCCCTAACATCGTTTTGGGTCAATGGAGGCTATTCAGTATGTTCATGCGAAAAAATTCAACAGAAGTTCGGGGCGCGAAACTGTGCATTCGGGTGGTGAAACACCCGTTTTGCTTTGATTTTATGCAGTAGGTAACCGAATGCTCCAAAACACTCCCAAACATCATTTAGGGCCTAACGGAGTAGATTAGAAGTCTCCGTAGCGAAACACCCATTTTGAAGATCGTTGTTACGAGACATTGCATGTGGGAAATTTAACGGACCTGTTTCGCTCCGTTTTGCATGCAGAAGGTACCGAAACACGCCAAATCGCTCCCTAACATCGTTTTGGGTCCAATGGAGGCTATTCGGTATGTTCATGCGAAAAAATTCACCGGAAGTTCGGGGCGCGAAACTGTGCATTCGGGTGCCGAAACACCCGTTGTGCTTCGATTTTCGTCCAGTAGGCAACCGGATGCTCCAAAACACTCCGAAACATCATTTAGGGCCTAACGGAGTAGATTGGAAGTGTCCGTAGCGAAAAACCCATTTTGAAGTTCGTTGTTTCGAGGAAGTGCATCCGGGAAACGAAACGAACCCGTTTTGCATGCAGAAGGTACCGAAACACGCCAAATCGCTCCCTAACATCGTTTGGGTCCAATGGAGGCTATTCGGTTTGTTCATGCGAAAAAATTCAACGGAAGTTCCGGGCGCGAAACTGTGCATTCGGGTGCCGAAACACCCATTTGCTTCGATTTTCGTGCAGTAGGTAACCGAATGCTCCAAAACACTCCGAAACATCATTTAGGGCCTAACGGAGTAGGTTGGAAGTGTCCGTAGCGAAAAACCCATTTTGAAGTTCGTTGTTCGAGGCAGTGCATCCGGGAACCGAAACGAACCGTTTCGCTCCGTTTGCATGCAGAAGGTACCGAAACACGCCAAATCGCTCCCTAACATCGTTTTGGGTCCAATGGACGCTATTCGGTATGTTCGTGCGAAAAATCCAACGGAAGTTCGGGGGCGCGAAACTGTGCATTCGGGTGCCGAAACACCCGTTTTGCTTCGATTTTCGTACAGTAGGTAACCGAATGCTCCAAAACACTCCCAAACATCATTTAGGGCCTAACGAAGTAGATTGGAAGTGTCCGTAGCGAAAAACGCATTTGAATTTCGTTGTTACGAGGCAGTGCATCCGGGCACTGAAACAGACCCGTTTCGCTCCGTTTTTCATGCAGAAGGTACCGAACGCGCCAAATCACTCCCTAACATCGTTTTGGGTCCAATGGAGGCTATTGGGTATGTTCGTGCGAAAAAATTCAACAGAAGTTCGGGCGCGAAACAGTGCATTCGGGTGCCGAAACACCCGTTTTGCTTCGATTTTCGTGCAGTAGGTAACCGAATGCTCCAAAACACTCCCAAACATCATTTAGGGCCTAACGGAGTAGATTGGAAGTGTCCGTAGCGAAAAACCCATTTTGAAGTTCGTTGTTACGAGGCAGTGCATCCGGGCACCGAAACGGACCCGTTTCGCTCCGTTTTGCATGCAGAAGGTACCGAAACGGCCAAATCACTCCCTAACATCGTTTTGGGTCCAATGGAGGCTATTGGGTATGTTCGTGCGAAAAAATTCAACAGAAGTTCGGGGCGCGAAACAGTGCATTCGGGTGCCGAAACACCCGTTTTGCTTCGATTTTCGTGCAGTAGGTAACCGAATGCTCCAAAACACTCCCAAACATCATTTAGGGCCTAACGGAGTAGATTGGAAGTGTCCGTAGCGAAAAACCCATTTTGAAGTTCGTTGTTACGAGGCAGTGCATCCGGGCACCGAAACGGACCCGTTTCGCTCCGTTTTACATACAGAAGGTACCGAAACGGCCAAATCACTCCCTAACATCGTTTTGGGTCCAATGGAGGCTATTGGGTATGTTCGTGCGAAAAAATTCAACAGAAGTTCGGGGCGCGAAACAGTGCATTCGGGTGCCGAAACACCCGTTTTGCTTCGATTTTCGTGCAGTAGGTAACCGAATGCTCCAAAACACTCCCAAACATCATTTAGGGCCTAACGGAGTAGATTGGAAGTGTCCGTAGCGAAAAACCCATTTTGAAGTTCGTTGTTACGAGGCAGTGCATCCGGGCACCGAAACGGACCCGTTTCGCTCCGTTTTGCATGCAGAAGGTACCGAAACGAGCCAAATCACTCCCTAACATCGTTTTGGGTCCAATGGAGGCTATTGGGTATGTTCGTGCGAAAAAACTCAACAGAAGTTCGGGGCGCGAAACAGTGCATTCGGGTGCCGAAACACCCGTTTTGCTTCGATTTTCGTGCAGTAGGTAACCGAATGCTCCAAAACACTCCCAAACATCATTTAGGGCCTAACGGAGTAGATTGGAAGTGTCCGTAGCGAAAAACCCGTTTTGAAGTTCGTTGTTACGAGGCAGTGCATCCGGGCACCGAAACGGACCCGTTTCGCTCCGTTTTGCATGCAGAAGGTACCGAAACGTGCCAAATCACTCCCTAACATCGTTTTGGGTCCAATGGAGGCTATTGGGTATGTTCGTGCGAAAAAATTCAACAGAAGTTCGGGCGCGAAACAGTGCATTCGGGTGCCGAAACACCCGTTTTGCTTCGATTTTCGTGCAGTAGGTAACCGAATGCTCCAAAACACTCCCAAACATCATTTAGGGCCTAACGGAGTAGATTGGAAGTGTCCGTAGCGAAAAACCCATTTTGAAGTTCGTTGTTACGAGGCAGTGCATCCGGGCACCGAAACGGACCCGTTTCGCTCCGTTTTACATACAGAAGGTACCGAAACGCGCCAAATCACTCCCTAACATCGTTTTGGGTCCAATGGAGGCTATTGGGTATGTTCGTGCGAAAAAATTCAACAGAAGTTCGGGGCGCGAAACAGTGCATTCGGGTGCCGAAACACCCGTTTTGCTTCGATTTTCGTGCAGTAGGTAACCGAATGCTCCAAAACACTCCCAAACATCATTTAGGGCCTAACGGAGTAGATTGGAAGTGTCCGTAGCGAAAAACCCATTTGAAGTTCGTTGTTACGAGGCAGTGCATCCGGGCACCGAAACGGACCCGTTTCGCTCCGTTTTGCATGCAGAAGGTACCGAAACGGCCAAATCACTCCCTAACATCGTTTTGGGTCCAATGGAGGCTATTGGGTATGTTCGTGCGAAAAAATTCAACAGAAGTTCGGGGCGCGAAACAGTGCATTCTGGTGCCGAAACACCCGTTTTGCTTCGATTTTCGTGCAGTAGGTAACCGAATGCTCCAAAACACTCCCAAACATCATTTAGGGCCTAACGGAGTAGATTGGAAGTGTCCGTAGCGAAAAACCCATTTTGAAGTTCGTTGTTACGAGGCAGTGCATCCGGGCACCGAAACGGACCCGTTTCGCTCCGTTTTGCATGCAGAAGGTACCGAAACGGCCAAATCACTCCCTAACATCGTTTTGGGTCCAATGGAGGCTATTGGGTATGTTCGTGCGAAAAAATTCAACAGAAGTTCGGGGCGCGAAACAGTGCATTCGGGTGCCGAAACACCCGTTTTGCTTCGATTTTCGTGCAGTAGGTAACCGAATGCTCCAAAACACTCCCAAACATCATTTAGGGCCTAACGGAGTAGATTGGAAGTGTCCGTAGCGAAAAACCCATTTTGAAGTTCGTTGTTACGAGGCAGTGCATCCGGGCACCGAAACGGACCCGTTTCGCTCCGTTTTGCATGCAGAAGGTACCGAAACGCGCCAAATCACTCCCTAACATCGTTTTGGGTCCAATGGAGGCTATTGGGTATGTTCGTGCGAAAAAATTCAACAGAAGTTCGGGGCGCGAAACAGTGCATTCTGGTGCCGAAACACCCGTTTTGCTTCGATTTTCGTGCAGTAGGTAACCGAATGCTCCAAAACACTCCCAAACATCATTTAGGGCCTAACGGAGTAGATTGGAAGTGTCCGTAGCGAAAAACCCATTTTGAAGTTCGTTGTTACGAGGCAGTGCATCCGGGCACCGAAACGGACCCGTTTCGCTCCGTTTTACATACAGAAGGTACCGAAACGGCCAAATCACTCCCTAACATCGTTTTGGGTCCAATGGAGGCTATTGGCTATGTTCGTGCGAAAAAATTCAACAGAAGTTCGGGGCGCGAAACAGTGCATTCGGGTGCCGAAACACCCGTTTTGCTTCGATTTTCGTGCAGTAGGTAACCGAATGCTCCAAAACACTCCCAAACATCATTTAGGGCCTAACGGAGTAGATTGGAAGTGTCCGTAGCGAAAAACCCATTTTGAAGTTCGTTGTTACGAGGCAGTGCATCCGGGCACCGAAACGGACCCGTTTCGCTCCGTTTTGCATGCAGAAGGTACCGAAACGGCCAAATCACTCCCTAACATCGTTTTGGGTCCAATGGAGGCTATTGGGTATGTTCGTGCGAAAAAATTCAACAGAAGTTCGGGGCGCGAAACAGTGCATTCGGGTGCCGAAACACCCGTTTTGCTTCGATTTTCGTGCAGTAGGTAACCGAATGCTCCAAAACACTCCCAAACATCATTTAGGGCCTAACGGAGTAGATTGGAAGTGTCCGTAGCGAAAAACCCATTTTGAAGTTCGTTGTTACGAGGCAGTGCATCCGGGCACCGAAACGGACCCGTTTCGCTCCGTTTTGCATGCAGAAGGTACCGAAACGTGCCAAATCACTCCCTAACATCGTTTTGGGTCCAATGGAGGCTATTGGGTATGTTCGTGCGAAAAAATTCAACAGAAGTTCGGGGCGCGAAACAGTGCATTCGGGTGCCGAAACACCCGTTTTGCTTCGATTTTCGTGCAGTAGGTAACCGAATGCTCCAAAACACTCCCAAACATCATTTAGGGCCTAACGGAGTAGATTGGAAGTGTCCGTAGCGAAAAACCCATTGTGAAGTTCGTTGTTACGAGGCAGTGCATCCGGGCACCGAAACGGACCCGTTTCGCTCCGTTTTGCATGCAGAAGGTACCGAAACGTGCCAAATCACTCCCTAACATCGTTTTGGGTCCAATGGAGGCTATTGGGTATGTTCGTGCGAAAAAATTCAACAGAAGTTCGGGGCGCGAAACAGTGCATTCGGTGCCGAAACACCCGTTTTGCTTCGATTTTCGTGCAGTAGGTAACCGAATGCTCCAAAACACTCCCAAACATCATTTAGGGCCTAACGGAGTAGATTGGAAGTGTCCGTAGCGAAAAACCCATTTTGAAGTTCGTTGTTACGAGGCAGTGCATCCGGGCACCGAAACGGACCCGTTTCGCTCCGTTTTGCATGCAGAAGGTACCGAAACGTGCCAAATCACTCCCTAACATCGTTTTGGGTCCAATGGAGGCTATTGGGTATGTTCGTGCGAAAAAACTCAACAGAAGTTTGGGGCGCGAAACAGTGCATTCGGGTGCCGAAACACCCGTTTTGCTTCGATTTTCGTGCAGTAGGTAACCGAATGCTCCAAAACACTCCCAAACATCATTTAGGGCCTAACGGAGTAGATTGGAAGTGTCCGTAGCGAAAAACCCATTGTGAAGTTCGTTGTTACGAGGCGGTGCATCCGGGCACCGAAACGGACCCGTTTCGCTCCGTTTTACATACAGAAGGTACCGAAACGCGCCAAATCACTCCCTAACATCGTTTTGGGTCCAATGGAGGCTATTGGGTATGTTCGTGCGAAAAAACTCAACAGAAGTTCGGGGCGCGAAACAGTGCATTCGGGTGCCGAAACACCCGTTTTGCTTCGATTTTCGTGCAGTAGGTAACCGAATGCTCCAAAACACTCCCAAACATCATTTAGGGCCTAACGGAGTAGATTGGAAGTGTCCGTAGCGAAAAACCCATTTTGAAGTTCGTTGTTACGAGGCAGTGCATCCGGGCACCGAAACGGACCCGTTTCGCTCCGTTTTGCATGCAGAAGGTACCGAAACGCGCCAAATCACTCCCTAACATCGTTTTGGGTCCAATGGAGGCTATTGGGTATGTTCGTGCGAAAAAACTCAACAGAAGTTCGGGGCGCGAAACAGTGCATTCGGGTGCCGAAACACCCGTTTTGCTTCGATTTTCGTGCAGTAGGTAACCGAATGCTCCAAAACACTCCCAAACATCATTTAGGGCCTAACGGAGTAGATTGGAAGTGTCCGTAGCGAAAAACCCATTTTGAAGTTCGTTGTTACGAGGCAGTGCATCCGGGCACCGAAACGGACCCGTTTCGCTCCGTTTTGCATGCAGAAGGTACCGAAACGGCCAAATCACTCCCTAACATCGTTTTGGGTCCAATGGAGGCTATTGGGTATGTTCGTGCGAAAAAACTCAACAGAAGTTTGGGGCGCGAAACAGTGCATTCTGGTGCCGAAACACCCGTTTTGCTTCGATTTTCGTGCAGTAGGTAACCGAATGCTCCAAAACACTCCCAAACATCATTTAGGGCCTAACGGAGTAGATTGGAAGTGTCCGTAGCGAAAAACCCATTTTGAAGTTCGTTGTTACGAGGCAGTGCATCCGGGCACCGAAACGAACCCGTTTCGCTCCGTTTTACATACAGAAGGTACCGAAACGTGCCAAATCACTCCCTAACATCGTTTTGGGTCCAATGGAGGCTATTGGCTATGTTCGTGCGAAAAAATTCAACAGAAGTTCGGGGCGCGAAACAGTGCATTCGGGTGCCGAAACACCCGTTTTGCTTCGATTTTCGTGCAGTAGGTAACCGAATGCTCCAAAACACTCCCAAACATCATTTAGGGCCTAACGCAGTAGATTGGAAGTGTCCGTAGCGAAAAACCCATTTTGAAGTTCGTTGTTACGAGGCAGTGCATCCGGGCACCGAAACGGACCCGTTTCGCTCCGTTTTACATACAGAAGGTACCGAAACGTGCCAAATCACTCCCTAACATCGTTTTGGGTCCAATGGAGGCTATTGGGTATGTTCGTGCGAAAAAATTCAACAGAAGTTCGGGGCGCGAAACAGTGCATTCGGGTGCCGAAACACCCGTTTTGCTTCGATTTTCGTGCAGTAGGTAACCGAATGCTCCAAAACACTCCCAAACATCATTTAGGGCCTAACGGAGTAGATTGGAAGTGTCCGTAGCGAAAAACCCATTTTGAAGTTCGTTGTTACGAGGCAGTGCATCCGGGCACCGAAACGGACCCGTTTCGCTCCGTTTTGCATACAGAAGGTACCGAAACGTGCCAAATCACTCCCTAACATCGTTTTGGGTCCAATGGAGGCTATTGGGTATGTTCGTGCGAAAAAATTCAACAGAAGTTCGGGGCGCGAAACAGTGCATTCGGGTGCCGAAACACCCGTTTTGCTTCGATTTTCGTGCAGTAGGTAACCGAATGCTCCAAAACACTCCCAAACATCATTTAGGGCCTAACGGAGTAGATTGGAAGTGTCCGTAGCGAAAAACCCATTTTGAAGTTCGTTGTTACGAGGCAGTGCATCCGGGCACCGAAACGGACCCGTTTCGCTCCGTTTTGCATGCAGAAGGTACCGAAACGTGCCAAATCACTCCCTAACATCGTTTTGGGTCCAATGGAGGCTATTGGGTATGTTCGTGCGAAAAAATTCAACAGAAGTTCGGGGCGCGAAACAGTGCATTCGGGTGCCGAAACACCCGTTTTGCTTCGATTTTCGTGCAGTAGGTAACCGAATGCTCCAAAACACTCCCAAACATCATTTAGGGCCTAACGGAGTAGATTGGAAGTGTCCGTAGCGAAAAACCCATTGTGAAGTTCGTTGTTACGAGGCAGTGCATCCGGGCACCGAAACGGACCCGTTTCGCTCCGTTTTGCATGCAGAAGGTACCGAAACGTGCCAAATCACTCCCTAACATCGTTTTGGGTCCAATGGAGGCTATTGGGTATGTTCGTGCGAAAAAATTCAACAGAAGTTCGGGGCGCGAAACAGTGCATTCTGGTGCCGAAACACCCGTTTTGCTTCGATTTTCGTGCAGTAGGTAACCGAATGCTCCAAAACACTCCCAAACATCATTTAGGGCCTAACGGAGTAGATTGGAAGTGTCCGTAGCGAAAAACCCATTTTGAAGTTCGTTGTTACGAGGCAGTGCATCCGGGCACCGAAACGGACCCGTTTCGCTCCGTTTTGCATGCAGAAGGTACCGAAACGGCCAAATCACTCCCTAACATCGTTTTGGGTCCAATGGAGGCTATTGGGTATGTTCGTGCGAAAAAATTCAACAGAAGTTCGGGGCGCGAAACAGTGCATTCGGGTGCCGAAACACCCGTTTTGCTTCGATTTTCGTGCAGTAGGTAACCGAATGCTCCAAAACACTCCCAAACATCATTTAGGGCCTAACGGAGTAGATTGGAAGTGTCCGTAGCGAAAAACCCATTTTGAAGTTCGTTGTTACGAGGCAGTGCATCCGGGCACCGAAACGGACCCGTTTCGCTCCGTTTTACATACAGAAGGTACCGAAACGCGCCAAATCACTCCCTAACATCGTTTTGGGTCCAATGGAGGCTATTGGCTATGTTCGTGCGAAAAAATTCAACAGAAGTTCGGGGCGCGAAACAGTGCATTCGGGTGCCGAAACACCCGTTTTGCTTCGATTTTCGTGCAGTAGGTAACCGAATGCTCCAAAACACTCCCAAACATCATTTAGGGCCTAACGGAGTAGATTGGAAGTGTCCGTAGCGAAAAACCCATTTTGAAGTTCGTTGTTACGAGGCAGTGCATCCGGGCACCGAAACGGACCCGTTTCGCTCCGTTTTGCATACAGAAGGTACCGAAACGAGCCAAATCACTCCCTAACATCGTTTTGGGTCCAATGGAGGCTATTGGGTATGTTCGTGCGAAAAAATTCAACAGAAGTTCGGGGCGCGAAACAGTGCATTCGGGTGCCGAAACACCCGTTTTGCTTCGATTTTCGTGCAGTAGGTAACCGAATGCTCCAAAACACTCCCAAACATCATTTAGGGCCTAACGGAGTAGATTGGAAGTGTCCGTAGCGAAAAACCCATTTTGAAGTTCGTTGTTACGAGGCAGTGCATCCGGGCACCGAAACGGACCCGTTTCGCTCCGTTTTGCATGCAGAAGGTACCGAAACGGCCAAATCACTCCCTAACATCGTTTTGGGTCCAATGGAGGCTATTGGGTATGTTCGTGCGAAAAAATTCAACAGAAGTTCGGGGCGCGAAACAGTGCATTCGGGTGCCGAAACACCCGTTTTGCTTCGATTTTCGTGCAGTAGGTAACCGAATGCTCCAAAACACTCCCAAACATCATTTAGGGCCTAACGGAGTAGATTGGAAGTGTCCGTAGCGAAAAACCCATTTTGAAGTTCGTTGTTACGAGGCAGTGCATCCGGGCACCGAAACGGACCCGTTTCGCTCCGTTTTGCATGCAGAAGGTACCGAAACGAGCCAAATCACTCCCTAACATCGTTTTGGGTCCAATGGAGGCTATTGGGTATGTTCGTGCGAAAAAACTCAACAGAAGTTTGGGGCGCGAAACAGTGCATTCTGGTGCCGAAACACCCGTTTTGCTTCGATTTTCGTGCAGTAGGTAACCGAATGCTCCAAAACACTCCCAAACATCATTTAGGGCCTAACGGAGTAGATTGGAAGTGTCCGTAGCGAAAAACCCATTTTGAAGTTCGTTGTTACGAGGCAGTGCATCCGGGCACCGAAACGGACCCGTTTCGCTCCGTTTTGCATGCAGAAGGTACCGAAACGAGCCAAATCACTCCCTAACATCGTTTTGGGTCCAATGGAGGCTATTGGGTATGTTCGTGCGAAAAAATTCAACAGAAGTTCGGGGCGCGAAACAGTGCATTCGGGTGCCGAAACACCCGTTTTGCTTCGATTTTCGTGCAGTAGGTAACCGAATGCTCCAAAACACTCCCAAACATCATTTAGGGCCTAACGGAGTAGATTGGAAGTGTCCGTAGCGAAAAACCCATTTTGAAGTTCGTTGTTACGAGGCAGTGCATCCGGGCACCGAAACGGACCCGTTTCGCTCCGTTTTGCATGCAGAAGGTACCGAAACGGCCAAATCACTCCCTAACATCGTTTTGGGTCCAATGGAGGCTATTGGGTATGTTCGTGCGAAAAAATTCAACAGAAGTTCGGGGCGCGAAACAGTGCATTCTGGTGCCGAAACACCCGTTTTGCTTCGATTTTCGTGCAGTAGGTAACCGAATGCTCCAAAACACTCCCAAACATCATTTAGGGCCTAACGGAGTAGATTGGAAGTGTCCGTAGCGAAAAACCCATTTGAAGTTCGTTGTTACGAGGCAGTGCATCCGGGCACCGAAACGGACCCGTTTCGCTCCGTTTTACATACAGAAGGTACCGAAACGCGCCAAATCACTCCCTAACATCGTTTTGGGTCCAATGGAGGCTATTGGCTATGTTCGTGCGAAAAAATTCAACAGAAGTTCGGGGCGCGAAACAGTGCATTCGGGTGCCGAAACACCCGTTTTGCTTCGATTTTCGTGCAGTAGGTAACCGAATGCTCCAAAACACTCCCAAACATCATTTAGGGCCTAACGGAGTAGATTGGAAGTGTCCGTAGCGAAAAACCCATTTTGAAGTTCGTTGTTACGAGGCAGTGCATCCGGGCACCGAAACGGACCCGTTTCGCTCCGTTTTACATACAGAAGGTACCGAAACGTGCCAAATCACTCCCTAACATCGTTTTGGGTCCAATGGAGGCTATTGGGTATGTTCGTGCGAAAAAATTCAACAGAAGTTCGGGGCGCGAAACAGTGCATTCGGGTGCCGAAACACCCGTTTTGCTTCGATTTTCGTGCAGTAGGTAACCGAATGCTCCAAAACACTCCCAAACATCATTTAGGGCCTAACGGAGTAGATTGGAAGTGTCCGTAGCGAAAAACCCATTTTGAAGTTCGTTGTTACGAGGCAGTGCATCCGGGCACCGAAACGGACCCGTTTCGCTCCGTTTTACATACAGAAGGTACCGAAACGTGCCAAATCACTCCCTAACATCGTTTTGGGTCCAATGGAGGCTATTGGGTATGTTCGTGCGAAAAAATTCAACAGAAGTTCGGGGCGCGAAACAGTGCATTCGGGTGCCGAAACACCCGTTTTGCTTCGATTTTCGTGCAGTAGGTAACCGAATGCTCCAAAACACTCCCAAACATCATTTAGGGCCTAACGGAGTAGATTGGAAGTGTCCGTAGCGAAAAACCCATTTTGAAGTTCGTTGTTACGAGGCAGTGCATCCGGGCACCGAAACGGACCCGTTTCGCTCCGTTTTGCATGCAGAAGGTACCGAAACGAGCCAAATCACTCCCTAACATCGTTTTGGGTCCAATGGAGGCTATTGGGTATGTTCGTGCGAAAAAATTCAACAGAAGTTCGGGGCGCGAAACAGTGCATTCGGGTGCCGAAACACCCGTTTTGCTTCGATTTTCGTGCAGTAGGTAACCGAATGCTCCAAAACACTCCCAAACATCATTTAGGGCCTAACGGAGTAGATTGGAAGTGTCCGTAGCGAAAAACCCATTGTGAAGTTCGTTGTTACGAGGCAGTGCATCCGGGCACCGAAACGGACCCGTTTCGCTCCGTTTTACATGCAGAAGGTACCGAAACGGCCAAATCACTCCCTAACATCGTTTTGGGTCCAATGGAGGCTATTGGGTATGTTCGTGCGAAAAAACTCAACAGAAGTTTGGGGCGCGAAACAGTGCATTCTGGTGCCGAAACACCCGTTTTGCTTCGATTTTCGTGCAGTAGGTAACCGAATGCTCCAAAACACTCCCAAACATCATTTAGGGCCTAACGGAGTAGATTGGAAGTGTCCGTAGCGAAAAACCCATTTTGAAGTTCGTTGTTACGAGGCAGTGCATCCGGGCACCGAAACGGACCCGTTTCGCTCCGTTTTGCATGCAGAAGGTACCGAAACGGCCAAATCACTCCCTAACATCGTTTTGGGTCCAATGGAGGCTATTGGGTATGTTCGTGCGAAAAAATTCAACAGAAGTTCGGGGCGCGAAACAGTGCATTCGGGTGCCGAAACACCCGTTTTGCTTCGATTTTCGTGCAGTAGGTAACCGAATGCTCCAAAACACTCCCAAACATCATTTAGGGCCTAACGAGTAGATTGGAAGTGTCCGTAGCGAAAAACCCATTTTGAAGTTCGTTGTTACGAGGCAGTGCATCCGGGCACCGAAACGGACCCGTTTCGCTCCGTTTTGCATGCAGAAGGTACCGAAACGGCCAAATCACTCCCTAACATCGTTTTGGGTCCAATGGAGGCTATTGGGTATGTTCGTGCGAAAAAATTCAACAGAAGTTCGGGGCGCGAAACAGTGCATTCGGGTGCCGAAACACCCGTTTTGCTTCGATTTTCGTGCAGTAGGTAACCGAATGCTCCAAAACACTCCCAAACATCATTTAGGGCCTAACGGAGTAGATTGGAAGTGTCCGTAGCGAAAAACCCATTGTGAAGTTCGTTGTTACGAGGCAGTGCATCCGGGCACCGAAACGGACCCGTTTCGCTCCGTTTTGCATGCAGAAGGTACCGAAACGAGCCAAATCACTCCCTAACATCGTTTTGGGTCCAATGGAGGCTATTGGGTATGTTCGTGCGAAAAAACTCAACAGAAGTTTGGGGCGCGAAACAGTGCATTCTGGTGCCGAAACACCCGTTTTGCTTCGATTTTCGTGCAGTAGGTAACCGAATGCTCCAAAACACTCCCAAACATCATTTAGGGCCTAACGGAGTAGATTGGAAGTGTCCGTAGCGAAAAACCCGTTTTGAAGTTCGTTGTTACGAGGCAGTGCATCCGGGCACCGAAACGGACCCGTTTCGCTCCGTTTTGCATGCAGAAGGTACCGAAACGTGCCAAATCACTCCCTAACATCGTTTTGGGTCAAATGGAGGCTATTGGGTATGTTCGTGCGAAAAAATTCAACAGAAGTTCGGGGCGCGAAACAGTGCATTCGGGTGCCGAAACACCCGTTTTGCTTCGATTTTCGTGCAGTAGGTAACCGAATGCTCCAAAACACTCCCAAACATCATTTAGGGCCTAACGGAGTAGATTGGAAGTGTCCGTAGCGAAAAACCCATTGTGAAGTTCGTTGTTACGAGGCGGTGCATCCGGGCACCGAAACGGACCCGTTTCGCTCCGTTTTACATACAGAAGGTACCGAAACGCGCCAAATCACTCCCTAACATCGTTTTGGGTCCAATGGAGGCTATTGGGTATGTTCGTGCGAAAAAACTCAACAGAAGTTTGGGGCGCGAAACAGTGCATTCTGGTGCCGAAACACCCGTTTTGCTTCGATTTTCGTGCAGTAGGTAACCGAATGCTCCAAAACACTCCCAAACATCATTTAGGGCCTAACGGAGTAGATTGGAAGTGTCCGTAGCGAAAAACCCATTTTGAAGTTCGTTGTTACGAGGCAGTGCATCCGGGCACCGAAACGGACCCGTTTCGCTCCGTTTTGCATGCAGAAGGTACCGAAACGGGCCAAATCACTCCCTAACATCGTTTTGGGTCCAATGGAGGCTATTGGGTACGTTCGTGCGAAAAAACCAACAGAAGTTTGGGGCGCGAAACAGTGCATTCTGGTGCCGAAACACCCGTTTTGCTTCGATTTTCGTGCAGTATGTAACCGAATGCTCCAAAACACTCCCAAACATCATTTAGGGCCTAACGAAGTAGATTGGAAGTGTCCGTAGCGAAAAACCCATTTTGAAGTTCGTTGTTACGAGGCAGTGCATCCGGACACCGAAACGAACCCGTTTCGCTCCGTTTTACATACAGAAGGTACCGAAACACGCCAAATCACTCCCTAACATCGTTTTGGGTCCAATGGAGGCTATTGGCTATGTTCGTGCGAAAAAATTCAACAGAAGTTCGGGGCGCGAAACAGTGCATTCGGGTGTCGAAACACCCGTTTTGCTTCGATTTTCGTGCAGTAGGTAACCGAATGCTCCAAAACACTCCCAAACATCATTTAGGGCCTAACGCAGTAGATCTGAAGTGTCCGTAGCGAAAAACCCATTTTGAAAATTCGTTGTTACGAGGCAGTGCATCCGGGCACCAAAACAGACCCGTTTCGCTCCGTTTTACATACAGAAGGTACCGAAACGTGCCAAATCACTCCCTAACATCGTTTTGGGTCCAATGGAGGCTATTGGGTATGTTCGTGCTAAAAAATTCAACAGAAGTTCGGGGCGCGAAACAGTGCATTCGGGTGCCGAAACACCCGTTTTGCTTCGATTTTCGTGCAGTAGGTAACCGAATGCTCCAAAACACTCCCAAACATCATTTAGGGCCTAACGCAGTAGATTGGAAGTGTCCGTAGCGAAAAACCCATTTTGAAGTTCGTTGTTACGAGGCAGTGCATCCGGGCACCGAAACGAACCCGTTTCGCTCCGTTTTACATACAGAAGGTACCGAAACGTGCCAAATCACTCCCTAACATCGTTTTGGGTCCAATGGAGGCTATTGGCAATGTTCGTGCGAAAAAATTCAACAGAAGTTCGGGGCGCGAAACAGTGCATTCGCGTGCCGAAACACCCGTTTTGCTTCGATTTTCGTGCAGTAGGTAACCGAATGCACCAAAACACTCCCAAACATCATTTAGGGCCTAACGGAGTAGATTGGAAGTGTCCGTAGCGAAAAACCCAGTGTGAAGTTCGTTGTTACGAGGCAGTGCATCCGGGCACCGAAACGGACCCGTTTCGCTCCGTTTTGCATGCAGAAGGTACCGAAACGAGCCAAATCACTCCCTAACATCGTTTTGGGTCCAATGGAGGCTATTGGGTATGTTCGTGCGAAAAAACTCAACAGAAGTTTGGGGCGCGAAACAGTGCATTCTTGTGCCGAAACACCCGTTTTGCTTCGATTTTCGTGCAGTAGGTAACCGAATCGTCCAAAACACTCCCAAACATCATTTAGGGCCTAACGGAGTAGATTGGAAGTGTCCGTAGCGAAAAACCCGTTTTGAAGTTCGTTGTTACGAGACAGTGCATCCGGGCACCGAAACGGACCCGTTTCGCTCCGTTTTGCATGCTGAAGGTACCGAAACGTGCCAAATCACTCCCTAACATCGTTTTGGGTCAAATGGAGGCTATTGGGTATGCTCGTGCGAAAAAATTCAACAGAAGTTCGGGGCGCGAAACAGTGCATTCGGGTGCCGAAACACCCGTTTTGCTTCGATTTTCGTGCAGTAGGTAACCGAATGCTCCAAAACACTCCCAAACATCATTTAGGGCCTAACGGAGTAGATTGGAAGTGTCCGTAGCGAAAAACCCATTTTGAAGTTCGTTGTTACGAGGCAGTGCATCCGGGCACCGAAACGGACCCGTTTCGCTCCGTTTTGCATGCAGAAGGTACCGAAACGTGCCAAATCACTCCCTAACATCGTTTTGGGTCCAATGGAGGCTATTGGGTATGTTCGTGCGAAAAAATCAACAGAAGTTCGGGGCGCGAAACAGTGCATTCGGGTGCCGAAACACCCGTTTTGCTTCGATTTTCGTGCAGTAGGTAACCGAATGCTCCAAAACACTCCCAAACATCATTTAGGGCCTAACGGAGTAGATTGGAAGTGTCCGTAGCGAAAAACCCATTTTGAAGTTCGTTGTTACGAGGCAGTGCATCCGGGCACCGAAACGGACCCGTTTCGCTCCGTTTTACATACAGAAGGTACCGAAACGGCCAAATCACTCCCTAACATCGTTTTGGGTCCAATGGAGGCTATTGGCTATGTTCGTGCGAAAAAATTCAACAGAAGTTCGGGGCGCGAAACAGTGCATTCTGGTGCCGAAACACCCGTTTTGCTTCGATTTTCGTGCAGTAGGTAACCGAATGCTCCAAAACACTCCCAAACATCATTTAGGGCCTAACGAGTAGATTGGAAGTGTCCGTAGCGAAAAACCCATTTTGAAGTTCGTTGTTACGAGGCAGTGCATCCGGGCACCGAAACGAACCCGTTTCGCTCCGTTTTACATACAGAAGGTACCGAAACGTGCCAAATCACTCCCTAACATCGTTTTGGGTCCAATGGAGGCTATTGGCTATGTTCGTGCGAAAAAATTCAACAGAAGTTCGGGGCGCGAAACAGTGCATTCGGGTGCCGAAACACCCGTTTTGCTTCGATTTTCGTGCAGTAGGTAACCGAATGCTCCAAAACACTCCCAAACATCATTTAGGGCCTAACGGAGTAGATTGGAAGTGTCCGTAGCGAAAAACCCATTTTGAAGTTCGTTGTTACGAGGCAGTGCATCCGGGCACCGAAACGGACCCGTTTCGCTCCGTTTTGCATGCAGAAGGTACCGAAACGTGCCAAATCACTCCCTAACATCGTTTTGGGTCCAATGGAGGCTATTGGGTATGTTCGTGCGAAAAAATTCAACAGAAGTTCGGGGCGCGAAACAGTGCATTCGGGTGCCGAAACACCCGTTTTGCTTCGATTTTCGTGCAGTAGGTAACCGAATGCTCCAAAACACTCCCAAACATCATTTAGGGCCTAACGGAGTAGATTGGAAGTGTCCGTAGCGAAAAACCCATTTTGAAGTTCGTTGTTACGAGGCAGTGCATCCGGGCACCGAAACGGACCCGTTTCGCTCCGTTTTACATACAGAAGGTACCGAAACGGCCAAATCACTCCCTAACATCGTTTTGGGTCCAATGGAGGCTATTGGCTATGTTCGTGCGAAAAAATTCAACAGAAGTTCGGGGCGCGAAACAGTGCATTCGGGTGCCGAAACACCCGTTTTGCTTCGATTTTCGTGCAGTAGGTAACCGAATGCTCCAAAACACTCCCAAACATCATTTAGGGCCTAACGGAGTAGATTGGAAGTGTCCGTAGCGAAAAACCCGTTTGAAGTTCGTTGTTACGAGGCAGTGCATCCGGGCACCGAAACGGACCCGTTTCGCTCCGTTTTGCATGCAGAAGGTACCGAAACGTGCCAAATCACTCCCTAACATCGTTTTGGGTCCAATGGAGGCTATTGGGTATGTTCGTGCGAAAAAATCAACAGAAGTTCGGGGCGCGAAACAGTGCATTCTGGTGCCGAAACC
>JACEFO010002938.1:0-20005 GCA_015342445.1 Digitaria exilis
TATGTAAGCTCCTTTGCTTTTATATAACTGTTAATCTCACAACCAAAAAGTTTAGGGCATTGTCACTGGTGGCTACAATGAAGCACTACTATTGCTGCAAAGACGAGCAAAGCAGATGCCCATGGTACTACACTGCTACGTCTTCTAAGACAATCGGCGCGCCATTCTACCGGCGGAGCGTACTAAACAACTTAAAAACAATTTAAAAAAATATTGCATCTTTCAATACAAGCGCGGCGAAGCGTGCTAATCTTTCTAGTTACATCTATACCGCTGGAGGAATCGGCGCCTCTGGCCGATTCCGTCCGCCAGTTTTTCTCTTTTTTCCTTTTTTTTCTTTTTCTCCTTTTTACTTTTTAAATTTTTGTTTTACCTTTTTTCCCTTCTAGATTTTTATCTTATATCAATTGTACATCATTCCTATGTGGACATTCAAAAATTTGTTAGCCTACGAAGGTCTAGATAAATTTGCTAGCCTACAAAGGTGCTCTTTGTTCTATGCATGTCGTGTGTGGATGCGTGAAATTTACCATAGTAGAAAAAAAAGAAGATGGCCTTTGATTTGTTTTTTTGGAAATGCACTACTTCAACTGCATCCTCCACGTGGAATAGGGCTTTCTCATCTCGGTGTCTCACAAGAAATCGAGTTACCAGTCTAGGCTGCTCTCCTATTTGGTTTCTGGTTCACAGTGCTTAGAAATAGAGCCTTTCATATTAGATGCTATCTACGAGGACTAATTGTGAAATTAATTGCAATAGTCCTAGACTTTCCCACGAGTGATCTATTATGGTTAATTACCTATGATTAGCATATGCTCAGATTGGGTTAACTACGACCTATTAGGCTTCATAGATCATCTCTTAAAAATGTGTTTTTTTAAGGCTCTTGGAATTCATCTGTCATTGGGTCTTTGTTTAATACTGCTATTGTATCCAAACATAATATGTGATTGAGTTATTATTTTAAAGCCAGGAACCAACACTATTACCTGATCTTTTTCTTTTATGGTTTTATTCCACCTCTCACTGCTAGAAAAAGGTGCATGCAGGGATGACCCATCGTGCTTGACGTAATGTCTATGTTTATTAGTGGAGTTCTACACAAGGACATAGTGAATAATTTTCTATATTTTTGTATAAACATCTTTTGCACTCTTTTAAGATAGAGTTGTGCCACTACACCTCAAAATAAGATGCTTAGCGTAGTAATATTCACATACCACTTGCACATAGTTTGTTCATGTTTACAAAGGTGTGTTGTTGCTGTTTTTTTCTATTTGCTTTTGTGTTTGTAATATATTAATTTAGGAGATTTATAAGATTATCTATAATATTGCTAATGTGACATATGGTTATGCATTCTCATATATAGTAAAGTATTGAAATTAAGATACATCCTTCATCAAAATATTATTTGGAAAGAAACATTTTTTACGGGCGCGCGTAGCGCGCCTACCCTCCTAGTAGCCTATATTGGGCCGGCCCGGCGCGGCAGCACGATGAAGCAGTGCAGAATCACAAAAAGTAAGAAAGCCGGCCACTCAACAGATAAGAAAAATCACTCATGGAACACGAGATCAAGCGTTTTTGCTACAATAGCCAGTCTAAGACATGTGCACTTCTGTCAATCTCTATGTTATAAAAAGCTAAGACAAAAGCCGCTGAGATAATTGTCGCCGGAGGCCCGGTTCAGTATGGATATATCTGATGCTTAACATTCTACTTTTTTAAAACTTCTTTTATATAACTTTTAATATTCAAAAATAAGAATCTGGAAAAGCGGCATTGACCCCCCGAAAAGGTATCCTGTATGGATAACCATGTGGATTGCTATAATTAACGAAAGCACATTTATGATGTTGGAAAAACCTGTTTATTTAAGAAAGTATAATTTGGGGTTTACTTAAGAGGAACACTATTTGGTGTTAATAAGATCGTTAGCTATAATTGGGGAATTGGATAAATGAGTTCGATACCTGTGTATAATGCACGTATTGCTTCGACGCCATATTTGGATTTCAAATTCATTTGATGGTGGATTAGCAAGGAGGAATTTAAGGTGAAGTTCGTTGTTTTTAGTTTTGTATACGATATGCCTTTTATTTAAATCTGAGGCATTTTTCATGTTATTTTTTTAATTTACGGTGTTTGGTGTACGAATCATATTAGGAACGAATTATCAAAACATTTGTATTAAATTTGTTGTGTAATGGTAGCTATAAGGGAGAAATTGACAAGTGAGGTTTTCTTAAATTTTTTCTACAATATGGATTTTAATTAGGTGGGAATGAATTGTGAAAACACATTGAATTTTAAATTTTGTTGCGTATCATTGATTTATGTTTTGAATTTGATTATTTTTTGTATTGAAACTTTTTAATTTGAGGATTTTCCGCAGGGAATCGTATGTCGAAGTTGTTTTTGTTTAGATATATTCTACAATAGTATATAGAATTTTGAAATTATGAACTAATTTTATGTTGGACATCTTGGTTCAAATACGTTTGGGTGGTCGAATTGTATTGTTTATGTGTTTGTGTGGAAGTAGGTAATAGAACCGTTCTCTCTATTAAAAGTATAATAGAGGGCTTTTCATAAAGCTTCCTGTGAGACAAAATGGATTGCGGGTTGATTTATAAAGTGTTTGGGTCTTGAAATGTGGCTGGCCTGGCTAGTTTGGATGGATGCGGTGATTTCGGAAATGCTAAGGCTTTGCGGAACATTTCTGTGAGAGAGAGACGGCGGTTTCTATTTCCTATAACTTGAGGGTTTTTTGCTAAAAGTTACGGAGAGAAGACACAATCTCGCCCTCCACGCAGCGATCCGACGACCGAGATTTAGCCGCGACGGCCATGTCCTAGCTCGAGGAATTGGCCAACTCTCGTAGATAGAGATATACTATGATACCGTGAGAGTTTAGAAATGGGTGAAAATGAAACGAGCTGAGAGCGACATGTATGCAGGATTAAGTGCATGCATATGAATTTTGCTGCTAGCCTACTATCACGTGACACATTGACCACAAACAAAAGATACCTACTATCAGATGCTGTGAATGGGAATTAATATTCTTTCAACTTAGATTTAACGGAAAATCCGTTGAGTATAGGGGGAAGCATCTAGTATCTGTTTAGTATAAGTGTGTTGTCAACTGCTACGTTGAGCTCCCTCGCTCTCTCCAAAAGAAAAAAAAGAATATGCAATTCTAACTTCTGTCACACAAGGTTTCCTTGTGGTGGAACCAGCGCCACCATGGTTCGAGTCCTCGACTCGGCACTGGTGCTCGCATTTTCCTAGATTTATTCCAGAATTTAACCGGCGCTATTCTTTCAGTGGTAGGCGACGTGGCCCGTTGATAGCGAGGGCGCCCTGTGGTGACTTCGTCAATTTGGAGGATTTACCGGCCCAGTCTTTCGGAGGTCTCATAGGTGTAGGGTCGCGTGCGTATGTTTGTAGGGGCAAGTGTGTGTGCGTGTATGTGAACGTCTGCGTCTGTACTGTGTGATTCGCAAAAAAAAAAAACTTCTCTCACACATAAGAAAAGTTTTTGGTATTTTTAGGGCACTGCTAACTGATAATTGTAGCTGTTCCATCTAGGCAACATATCAGGTGCAAACCAACCCTTTCATGCAAACTATGTAAACTTCAATCTGGGCCATACGATGTTGATTCAGGGCGCGCTCATGTGAGGTGGGAGGGTGATTTACAAGGTGGGAGGGTAATTTGGCAAAGGGTGATTAGAGACACTTTTGCAAATCACCCGTCCTACCCTCACCGGAGTGCACCCTTAGATCAACATCGTATGGTCCAGATTTAAGTTTGCATAGTTTGTACAGATAGATTAGTTTGCATATGATAGTTGCCTTCCATCATTCTCTTTGATAGCAGTCTGACGTTTAGATTTTTTTCCGACAAAGACAGTACTTATCGACAACACATGCAGGGCCACGAATTCGGCCAGCGGAAAAAGAGTCACCGCTCGTGCGTCCTAAAAGTCGCGGCAGTTGTCTGTCATCCGGCGACAGAAGGGTACAGCTGATTGGCTAGCCTTTTCTTATGAGTTGGAAGCCAAACAGTTGGAGCATATTTGTATTTGTTTGAAAAAAAAAGAACAGTTGGAGTGTTACTTGCTGATCTGGTATAAGTCTTTATTATAATTTTATAATGATGCAATCAGAAGAATAGAGAGTATGCAGCATCCATGGACCCTTCCCTACGTCTTGTTCCACAAGCCAAGGTAATTAGCTGACGAAATTGTTCGTATACATCTCATCTCTGCAACCACCTCATGCGTGATTTCATCAGATGAATGAATAACGATGTGACATCCTTTACCCGTCTCAAAGAGGACACGGACATAAGTCGGTGTTTCTATTTCATCACAAAAGGCAAAACGTCAATGAGTGGAATAAAAACCTATCGTGGTAGTATTGACAACGTCTGCCCTCGGCTAGACTCGCGCATATGCGTTAGCAATTCAATAACCACGATTAATATATGAACCATTAAGTAAAATTGGCATCACCAAGTCATAAGATGTTAGAACTATGACTTCTAGGAGCATATACAATACTAGGTTAATTTAGTGTGCTCACTCTACACCCTAGAAGAAAAGAAAGACAAGTCCTACCAAGTTGAATGCTTATGCATCACATGCCTGATATAGTCCTAGAAAAGAGAGCTAGAGTTGCTTTGACCAAGAGAAGATTATTAGTCAAACAAATTGAGACACTTTTCTTTTTCTCTACGAAATGATCAAATTAAGTAGTAGCATATTATAGTTGAAGAGAGTGACATTTTCTTAAACTGCTTTGGATTTGGAGTGGAATACCAACAGCAACAGCCCCACCACAGCCCACACGTTGGTTGATTGCTTGGGTCAACGGTCAACCTTGGAGGCTCCCATCCCTTCTGACACATGGAGCCGTGCACAACATGACCTCGCCGTCGCCGGTGCGGCGAGCTGAGCCCATCCGACGGCTCCCCCCACTGTACTGTACTGTAGAGGCTTCAACAGTCAACGGATCACCTGAATCTGGTTGATCCGGTCGCCGCTGCGGTCGCCTTCCTTCCAGGAACCTTCCTCATCCTCGGCGTGCAGGTGCCATTCTTCCTTCCTTCAAAGCTCCCTTCCCACCACCCACCCGACCCAGGGAAGGGAAGGAATCCCTCCCCATTTCCAGTTTCGCCCGCGGAGCAGCAACCAAAGCTCCGGTTTTTACCTTCGCCGCCGCCGCCGTCGAGGCCGAGCCATCAGCCATGTCCGCCACGCCGGAGGACTTCTGGGCCAGGGGGCCTACCTTGGCCGCCCGGAGCCCTTCTCCCCCTCCGTCTTCCTCGACCTGCCCCGACGCCCCGCCCCGACGCCGCCGGCGCCGACGACTCCTCCGACGACCTCGTCCTCCCTTCATCTCCAGGATGCTCATGGAGGAGGACATCGACGACAAGTTCTTCTACCAGTCCCCGACCACCCCGCGCTCCTCACCGCGCAGCAGCCCTACGCCCAGATCCTCTCCTCCGACGACTCCGCAACCACCAACTCCAACTCCAACTCCAGCGGTGGTACGGCCGGCAGTTCCACCCTCTCGCCTTCTCCACCTCCTCCGCTGTCCCGCCTCCGCCGAGCCCCCCTGGCGTACGACCCATCGAGCTCTCCCAGCTGCTTCCGCTCCCCGCCTTACCCGACATCGGGGTGGCCTCGACGACTTCACCGCCGACGATGTCGACGCCCTATTGTTGCAGGGGCAAGCCCAGGCGACCCGTCGGGTTCCACCAGAGCCCGCCGTTCGTAGATACCGGCGCCGGCGGAGAGGGCCAACTGGACCAATCTTCTTCCTTGGCCGCCCAGAACGCCGCCGGTGACGACGGATCCCAACGGCCCGCGCGCTTCCTCGGCTGTCCAGAGCTCAGCTTCAGATGGCCAGAGGAGACCAAGACGACAGACGCCACCGCCTTCCCCGGCGGCGACGGTGACCACGCTGCGCTGGCTCGGCCTTTTCAGCGGCCAGAATGGGGAAACATTGACATGCTCAACATGGCGTTCCTCAAAGGCATGGAGGGAGGCCAAGAAGTTCTTGCCCACCAACAACAGCCTCCTCATCGACCTTGAGGACACCTCTGGCCAATCCTTGCCTACAGACCAGCAAACCGGCTACTGGATTTACTGCTTGCCCAGGTGAAGGAGGAGGAGGAGGTGGGCCGATGGGGATATTACTTCTTTGGGGAGGAGGAGGAGGAAGCACTAATGGCAGGGCCGCAAGAAACCGCCACACCGAAGATGACTTATTAGAGGCAGAGGCAGGCAAGAAATAGCAAGCTGATGATGCCGGAACAGGAGGAGACTGGTGCCAGTGAGCTGTTCGACGAATTGATGTCCTGCAACTTTGAGGGATTCTTGAAGCGCATGCAGGATCTGCGCATTGCCATGGATAGCGAGTCTGAAAAAAAGTGCTAGGACAGTGAGCAGCGGGAAGGGGCACGGGGAAGGCGCTGCGCCAATGAGGTTGTCGACCTGCGCACCATGCTCATCCATTGCGCACAGTCGGTGGCCACTGGTGATCGCCGAAGTGCAATGGAGCTCCTGAGGCAGATCAAGCAACACTCCTCGCCGAGAGGGGATGCCACACAGAGGGTGGCCCATTGTTTTGCAGAAGGACTTGAGGCACGAATTGCTGGAACAGGGAGCCAGGTTTACCACTCACTTGTTGCAAAACGCACCTCGCTTGTGGACTACCTTAAGGCATACAGGATGTTTATGGCAGCTAGCAGCCTCAAGAAGGCGTATGTCATGTTCTGCAACACGACCATCTTGAACACCGTGGCTGGGAGGAGCAAGTTGCACATTGTGGTATATGGTGTACAATATGGTTTGCAGTGGCCAGGGGTGTTGCATTTTCTGGCACTTAGAGATGGTGGACCGCCAGAAGTGAGGTTCACTGGTATTGATCTCCCGCAGCCTGGGTTCCGCCAGCATACCAGATTGAGGAAACAGGCCGCCGGCTCAGCAACTGTGCCCTCGAGTTTGGTGTGCCATTCAAGTTCCAGGCTATAGCAGCAAAGTGGGAGACGGTGCGTGCCGAGGACCTCAACATTGATCCAGATGAGGTGCTTGTTGTCAACTGCGAGTGTGATTTCAACAACTTGATGGATGAGAGGTGTGATGTGGACACCCTAAGCCCGAGGGATATGGTGCTCAACAACATCCGAAAGATGCGACCCAATGTTTTTCATCCAGTCCATCACGAATGGCACATACGGTGCTCCGTTCTTCCTGACACGGTTTCGGGAGGCACTGTTCTTTTTCTCAGCACTTTTTGACATGCTGGATGCCACCATTCCCCGGGATAATGATGAACGCTTGCTGATCGAGCGGGATATGTTTGGGCGATCTGCCCTGAATGTTATTGCTTGTGAGGGTGCAGACAGGGTGGATCGGCCTGAGACTTATAAGCAATGGCAGGTGAGGAACCACCGGGCTGGGCTCAAGCAGCTACCATTGAATCCAGAGGTCGTAAAGATTGTAAGGGATAAGGTGAAGAACTATTACCACAAAGACTTCCTCGTTGATGAGGATCACCGTTGGCTGCTGCAGGATGGAAAGGGCGGGTACTCTATGCCATGTCGACATGGGTTGCTGAGGATAATAACATCTTTTAGCTGCTTCGCTTTGCCTGGTTTTGGATTACAATGTATTGATGTATGATAGATGGTCTATATTTTATTACCGAAACCATGATCCAGCACCGTTGTTCAGTGCATCCTGTTTCTAGAGGGCCTGAGTGCTGAAAAATTAAGGTACAGATAAGTAGATGCTTAGAGCTACACATAGGTTGTAGATGTAGTTCTGGATATGTTGCAGAGGTGTGATATGTACACCAAGACTAAAAATCCTGTAACTGATACGCAATTTATGGATTACATATTTAACCTTTTACTGTTTTGTCAAGTTCTGTTTCTTTGTATCATCAGACTTGGCATTTCCCTTGCATCTGGGCATGATTATATTGAGCCGAGTAATCAGAGCATTCCATCTAGCTGAATATTTTCCACCAATTTTTTTCTCATTCAGACAAATCGGCTAAGAGAGGCAATCAGATCCAGGATCACGTGATGTTTCTGCAATTTGAGAAGAGTCAGGCTGGCATCTGCTGGAAAATTGCATTCTTAAGTATGAATCTTACATCTGTTATGCTTTTTAGACAAAGATGGACTCTTTCTTTTCTCTCTATGTTTGCAGTGATCCTTTAATCATATTCAGCAATAAGATTCACTGCTGCAGATTTGTATGGAAGGTGCAAATATGTTAGGGTTCTTATATTGATCTTCCATAACACCACAGTTCAGTCATGTTTCTTTTTTGGTTAGTCACTTCCTGCACTAATGCTTACTACTTGTCAGCTAATTTTTCCCTGTTTATTCTGTCTCAGACTCACGAGATGTATTTCTATGTCATGTTCATTACTGTTTCAGGTTTAAAGTAGTAACAATTTGGTTCATCTGTTCATCCGTGGTACAAAGGGGGAACACCTGATCAAGAAGGTACAGTTTAGGCTGTTCTTTTATGCTCTGTTCGTTCATGTTATTCATATGCAACACTCACGAATACAGACTATGCAATAGTGTCTGCCGTGTGCCCGTGTTCCTCCAAAAGAACAACAAAAAGAAATATTTGCTTTTGGACTTTTGGGCACTACAGAGGCTGTTTAATTACCCTGTTTCCCAAGTTCTAGGTGTTTGATACTGCAGACTTTTGTTCAGTACAGGTTCCATTGCGAGAAAATGGGCTGCTGTACTGATCTGTTCGCGCTGGCTCGATATTGCAGGCGTATTTTGCAAATATCTTCTTTTGACCCAAAGAAGAAGAAGCAGCCGCCGCCGTGGCGCGGTCGCATCGAATCGCCTTCTCGGAACTTTCCTTTCTTCCCCTTCTATGTGTCTCTTCTGGTGTGCAAAACCAGAAGCGGAAAAGGCTTCGACATTGACCCACCGAGCAGCCATGGCCTCCATGCCGGACGGCGAGGGCCTCTTCGTTGACCCCGAGCCCTTCTCCCCGTCCATCTTCCTAGACCTTCCCCCGACGCCCCGCCCCGATGGCAGCGGCCAGGAGCCGGCCTCGTCGGACGACCTGGTCCTCCCCTTCATCTCGCGGATGCTCATGGAGGAGGACTTCAACGACGAGTTCTTCTACCAGTTCCCCAACCACCCCACGCTCCTCCAAGCCCAGGAGCCGTACGCGCAGATCCTCTACGACTCCACCACCACCACAGCTGGTTCTTCTTCTTCCGGGACCAACAGCTCCGCCTCCGGCTCTGCCGCTGCCCTCTCGCCGTCCTCCTCCGACGACCCAGCCCAGCCGTATCCCAACGCGGGACTGCACGACTCCACCGCCGGCGATGTCGGGGCCTTCTTCTTGCCGGCACAAGATGGCACCATCTTGGGGTTCGAGCAGAGTCCGGCGCAATTAGGGAACGTTGGTGATGTCAACGCGTTCGTTGCTGGCCAACATGGCGGCAGCACCAGCACCCAGAGTTCGGCCTCCTTGGAGGACGGCAAGGCCAGCCGGCCAGAGCAAGCTGCTGCTGAAGGGGAACACGGCGCCTCCTCTGTCTTCTTCAGTGGCCAGAATAACAGAGTCAACATGGACATGCTCAACCAGGCATTCCTTAAGGGCATGGAGGAGGCCAAAAAGTTGTTACCCACCAACAACAACCTCCTGATGAACCCTGCTTTCGCCACCACTGGCGGAGAGGAGGAGCAGGCAAGAGGCAATGGCAGGGTCCGCAAAAAACAGGGTCAATTGGGATGATTTGGAGGCTGAGACGTGCAGGAAGAGCAAGCTCATGGTGCCTGAGCCTGAGGAAAATGACGAGATGGTCGATGAAATGATTGTCAATGGATACGATATGTGCCTCAAAGAAATGAAGGCCTTGCAAATCACTATGGGCAGCGAGGCGAAGAAGAACACCAGGAAGGGCAGAGGGAAGTCGGCACAAGGAAGGAGGAGCACCGACGAGGCGGTTGACTTGAGCACCATGCTCATCCACTGTGCACAGGCCGTGGCTAGGGACAATCGCCGGAGTGCGTTCGAGCTGCTTAAACAGATCAAGCAGCACTCCTCGCCCAAGGGTGACGCCACACAAAGGTTGGCACATTACTTTTGCCAAAGGATTGGAGGCACGTCTGGCAGGGTCGGGGAGCGAGCTATACAGGTCGCTCGTGGCTGAGCGCATCCCGGTCATTGAGTACCTCAAGGCCTACCAGTTGTACCTGGCAGCTTGCTGCTTCAAAATGATGGCATTCAAGTTCTCCAACATGACCATGTGCAAGGTCATGGCTGGGAGGAAAAAGGTACACATTGTGGATTATGGCATACAATACGGGTTCCAGTGGCCAAGTATGCTATGCAATATGGCAACTTGGAAGGGTGGACCACCCGAAGTGAGGATCACTGGCATTGACCTCCCCCAGCCTGGCTTCCACCCGGCTGCTCGGATTGAGGAGACAGGGCGCCGACTCAGCAATTGTGCCCATCAGTTTGGTGTGCCATTCAAGTTCCACAGCATCGCAGCAAGGTGGGAGACAATTTGTGTCGAGGACTTGAACATTGACCCTGACGAGGTACTAATTGTCAATAGTATAGTCAATTTTGGCAATTTGATGGATGAGGGGGTTGACGTAGATAAGCCAAGCCCTAGGGATGTTGTCCTCAGCAACATTCGCAAGATGCAGCCAGATATGTTCATCTTTTTTGTCACGAATGTCTCATATAGCGCTCCATTCTTTGTAACACGTTTCCGGAGGCACTCTTCTATTATTCTGCAATGTTTGACATGCTGGATGCCACCACTCCACGGGATAATCACCAGCGCTTTTTGGTTGAGCGGAGTATCTATAGTAAGTGTGCACTGAATGTTGTAGCCTGCGAGGGCTTGGGACAGGGTGGAGCGACCAGAGACATATAAGCAGTGGCAGGTGCGGGAACCGTCGGGCAGGGCTAAGCAGCTGCCATTGGATCCAGATGTTGTAAAGTCTGTGAAGGAGAAAGTTAGGGAGCAGTACCACAAGGATTTTGTCATTGATGTGGATCATCAGTGGCTCCTGGAAGGTTGGAAGGGTCGCATACTCTATGCCATGTCGACATGGGCCGCGGATGATGCTACTTAAGAACTTTAGCTGCTTTTCTTCACCGGATACATAGATTTCGTCATTGCAACTATGCAAATGTTTTAAACTTTCTATGTTACTAAGGAACTTCGTTAACTGCTCAGCAGCTGTGGTTCAACCCACGCTTTCCTGCAGTATGTCTTGGACTACAGATGAAATTTATAAGCAGCAGTGACATAATAATATCCTGTAATGTATAATCAGACATTGATCAGGTGTTCTCGTTGCTGCAGAGTTCCCTGCATGCTCGTGGAGTACTTGTGTAGTGTATGTCAGTATGTGTACAACAGATCTGAAGAACCCTGATTATTTATTTATTGCCAGCATATGGCTGTATTATTCTGTAGCTTTGCAAATTTATGTAGCATAGGTGTTCTTCCTTCACTTTCATGTGACCTGTGAAAGTTTACTTTCTGTTGTGTTATCAGACTTTTTGGTGCTAACCTTGCATCTGAAAGATTAAATAGAAGCCTGATGAAGCATTAAAGTTGCACAGTTTATTCAGAGCATTGATCTGTATTTTCATTTGTTTGGTGATTGTTCGAAATGCTAAATTATTGACAGGATACTTTCAAACCGTTTCCTCCCTAGTTCCGAAGGTAACTTCTGCTGAAGATTTTACCGGACAAGTGCAGCTAATATAGAGGTGGAGACTAACAATTTTGGTGTTGTTTTCTGGTCTTTTATATAATGATGAAACTACTGTAGGCTTAGACTGATTAATTTGTTTACGCGGAGTATAGAGTGTAGAAATGAATAGCAGTGTGCTCAAGACACAACAGGCTTGCTAAGAAAGTGTTGGGGTAATTTAGGAAGAGTAGTATGGCAGTTGTGATAGTTTCTGAACAAAGATGGATGTGTTATGGCATAATTTTTGCAATGATCCTTGATCCTTTATCATGTAAGTTCATTGCAGTGATACCGAGTTACTGGTGATTACAGAGAAAGGTCCACAGCTGCATGGCTGCACATCTGTAAATTGGCTGTCTGTTTTGTTAACTGTAGGTCAATTACTGAATTTGCTAGTATCCTCATCTGAACTATGAGCTTAAGCATTAAAGTTGCACTGATTAATCAGAGATTTCTATTTCTGCAACTTCTATCATTGTTATGCTGTTGAATGCAAAATTCGAGATGTTTATATACTCCCACTTACATTATATCTCTTCCCTAGTTTCTTACAGGTCTCTGTTTTTGCATGCAGTCTGTACTGAATATTTTCCACCATTTTCCCATTAAGACATTGTACTGCTAAAGGACCTCACCAGATTCAGGGATCAACTAGTGCTGCTTCTGCAATTTGGGAATAGGTGAGTTCTGTGTCTGCTGGATGGTGGTGCATATGAGGCTTTACTGTTGCCGTCACAAAATTATGAAGCTTACACAGTTGTGATGCACCAAAGATGGATTGATACCTTGTAGGATCTCTAGGTTTTGCAATGATCCTTTGTCCTATAACTTTCATCTCACGGATCCTGATTTACTGGTGATGAGTAGGAAAGCTCACTGATGCAAATTTGTATAGCAGCTGCCTGTTAGTCTATTGTACATGTTGATTGGAGACCCTGATAGGATTATATTAAACTTACTGTTCATAGTCATATGCTTGTTGTTGGATTAGTAGTGAATTCTCTGGGTTTTTTTTTGAAGAGCTATATTTGGAGAGTGGAAGAACGCTTGACTAAAATTTGGATAATCTGTCTGCTTATTGGGCGGTAAGTTTTAGATTTAATGCAAGTACAAATTGGCCAACCTTTCCATCCTTATTTGTCTGTCATATGACCTTTCTGATGCATATGCAGCATGATAAAATTCAGTCCATAGTTTAGTGCTGGAGCCCTTTTACAGCACACAAAATTACTAGTGTATACTAGTGTCGAAAAAGTACTAGTACGTAAACATCGAACGGTTGAGAATTTTTGTATACTATACAAAATGGTCCTAGTGATACGAGCAGTATAGAGGAGTAGGATATGTGGTATAAGGGTAAGAGAGGAAATGAATTTTAATGGCATCAGTGTAATATATACAAAACTCTAAATAATATTTTTACAAACATTATTAATTTCCTTGATAAACTATTCATGTCTTTATTTGTTGCGTAGACATTCTGTCGTTCGGACCTTCTTGTGTTCTTGATAACTCTGGCGAGGGCCGATTCACTCTGACGAGGGCCGATTCACTCCCTCTCCCTCGCGTAATCCCGGTGAAGCTCCCCGGATCGAGGCGGGCGGGGGCACGCACGCCGTCGGAAGAAGCCAAGGCGTGGCCGCCCGCGGTGGCATGGGATGGCTGCGGGTGCCCGCCGGTGGATCTGTGCGGGGCGGCGAACCGGCGGCGGCGGATCCAGCGGCTGGCGGCGGCACGTGGTGGCCGCACTAGGTGTCCTGGATCCCGGCGGGATCATCCTTGCCACTGGCAGCATCGTCGGGGTTGACGAGATCGCCGCCGGCTTGGCCGAGAGCAAGGTCACGTTCCCGTGGGTGCTCCGCGACGCCGACGCGCGCTCCCGCGTGCGAGGTCTCGTCGTTTCCTGGACGGACTAGGGCGCTGTGCCATCCTTTGGTCAGGGGATTCTTCAACCACTGTCCATGAACTCGACCCTTGAGGCGTGTGTACGCCGGTGTGCCCATGCTGACACTGCCCATCGTGTTCAACCAGCCGACCAACAGCTGTCGTCGCATCGTCGCCGAGGTGTGGAAGAATGGGCTCGACGGAAGGAGCGGACATGAGGAGAGAGCTGAGATGCTCAAGGATGCGGCTCGTGCTGCGTCTCAAGAGGTGGATCCTCTTCGAAAGATATCACATCCTCCATCCATTTCGTTACGTTGAGATCTCTGAATCTTAGACAATGTCACTTCTGCAGTAGAGACTCGATTTATTATTTTTTTGGTCCAATTGAAGTGCCACGGTTAGCATTCAGCGAATTAGTGAGATCTCTGAATGTGCAGAATAATTAGTCAGTTAAGCAAGAACAAACACGCTGCTTCATCCAGTTGGCAGCAGCTCTGAGCAAGTGTCCAAACTTCAAAGCACCAGAGTTCAGCATCTCTAAAACCATTATACAGGTAGCATTTTTAGGATTCACGTTGCGCTCTGTTAAATCAATCCAGATAATTATGAAGTGCGATAGTTGAGAACCGTGATACTGTCACGACCATTTCGCTGTTGATATTTTCAATTCAGAACATCTAAAAATAAAATGCAGAAAATGGGATGAACATCTAAATGTGTCTCACACTGAAAATGAGAGAAATACTATAAGCCGTTCATGTAGTAATTATGAATACTTATTACAACAGTGTAATACTTCTGAGGACAGAGCATAACATTCTCAAAATTGCTTGATTGAAAGCCAACCAAACGAATCCTAAATGTCAGAACAGCCTTCCATTAGAACCAACGCAGACAAGAAACTAGATATGCCCCCGACCAGCTGCAGGCGGGTGCAGAGATACACACCCAAACTGCTCCGATCCATATTTCTTGTAGATGGTCTCAGCTTGCCTTCAGGAGCAGCAGCATGGGAGCTGATCAGGATCTTTGAGCATTACATGAAGATCATCACACACACACAAAAAAAACAATAGCCAACGCATGCCCCATATACTCAGACTCTTCACAGAGAACAAACAGCGAAGCTACAAAAGACAATTACATAAACTGCTGTTCTTGGATGCCAGTGTGGTGCTTCAGGGTGTCTGTCCAGAGAGGACTTCCTCAGTGTGCAACGAGCAGCATACACTGCAAAGCAGCGACCATGGAAGCTCACGAAGAATCGAATCATATGCTCCATCTGCATCAACATGAACAGAAGTTTGAGCAGCAAACAGTTGCTTGGATCACCTGATTTTGAAATTACTGAACGGAAAACCCAAAGCAGTACGGTACAATCTTTACCTTCTTATCATCACTTCCTACAGACTTCGTGAACCTCACCAGGAACCTCATCAAGAATCTTGCGCTGAAATGAAATCAAACAAGCTGATGAGGAGGGGGGTGAGGTTCAGGAGGCCGGTTACCGCGTCGCTGACGACCTCCTCCGATGGCGGCACGGCTGACGTCGGGGCCGTGCGATGGACGGTCGCCGCTGCCGCGACAGCCAGGCCCCCCTCAGTGTGGAGCTCCCTCACCGGCAGCCTCGTCAGGCCCCCTCAGTGTGGAGCTCCCTTGCCGCAGGGGCGCGATGCCTTGGGCCTCAGCGACGTGCATGATGGTCTCCTTCACCCGTGCGATCTCTGCACAAGCGGTGGATAGCAGGGGCGCCGCCAAGGAGTTGCCGTGCCGCGGTGGAGCAAATGCAGGCAGAGAAGGGAGTCCGTCGGGGCTCCGGCATGGAGGAGATGCGGAAGACCATGGTGTCCGTCGGGGAGAGATAGGGAGCCGCAGCGGTGGAGATGCCGCGCCGCCGTTGGGGAGATGCGTGACGAGATGGATCGTCGGATGCCTAGGTGGACGAAGCGGTACCAAATTAGGAGGAAAAACTACTAAATTGCCCTAATCAATGGATGGTCAGATTAGATTTTATACCAACGTACTACTGCACACTAAGTATTCGTACGCTGTAAAAGCCTGTAGTGCTGTGTCTGCTGCGTTCTTAGGAGGAAAAAAAAACTTTTGTAGGATGAGAAGAATCATTTGCCCTGTGTTTCTAAGAGGGAGAGAGATTACCCAGGCGCACTGTCATATGTGTAGATTTGAAGGGTTTATCCATCAGGGGGTCATTATTTCATCTATGGCTGAAGAACATGTATGCCTGTTGCTCTGTTTCTACTCGTGTGTGTGTGTGTGTTTTTTTTTTTAAAAAAGAACTGTATCTGCCATGGGCTTTGCTTTACAAGATTGCAGACTCTCTGTAGCCTTGATTTAATAATTTAGGTCCAATGCAGGTAGACAGAGTACATGAGATCTCTATGGTACATTGCTTGTCTGACCATGAAATGTAGATTTGGAATCCCATCTAAAGTATTTGCAGATAATTATTTCTTTAAAAACAATTTTTAGATAATCAGAAGTAGGGACCCATAACCTTTTGTCTTTGCTGTATGTATTGTTCCACTGAAACGGAATCAACGCAAGAGAACAGATAAGAGGCAGAGAGACCATAGCCTTTTGTTTAAAATAAATAGAGTAAAGTACGTCACCGGTCCTTAAACTTGTACCGTTGTGTCATCCCCGTCCCAAACTCATAAATAACCATTTAGGTCCTAAACTTGTTCGTATCGTGTCATCCCGGTCCTAAACTTGCAAATCACCCGTTGTCCTCAAACTTGTTCACTTGTGTCATCCGGCGTCCTTAAACTTAGTTTGTGTATATTTGAGTCAAAACAATGATCTAAAAAACTTCATATAAAATAAGAATTCAAAACTTTTTCATATGAAGTCGAACGGAGACCATATAGTACTATACCAAAATTGTAGAATCTCAACCGCGATCTACATATTTGTTAGTGCAAATTTTTTTAAAATTATAAATGTTAAGGGTCTCAAAAAATATTATTATATGTATATAGATTTTAAAATCTAAAATTGAAAAATTAAATTTTTAGGACAAAAGCAACTTGTTAATGAAAAAAATTTTAAACTACAAAGTCTGTAGTTATATCGAGGACTATAATTTTGATTTTGATGTTTTCTTTATTCGACGTTCATATGGAAAAGTTATGAATGTTTTTTGATCGAAGTTCTCAGATAATTCTGTGTAAGGGACCGAGATGACAATAAGTGAACAAGTTTGAGGACCTAAATAGCCGTGATTTACCAAGTTTAGGGACCGTGTGATGACAAACATCAGTGAAACACCCGTGGGACCTCTCTGACAAAGTTTTGTGAGTACAATTCAGGGAGCCATGTCATCGACCACATGACGGTAAAAGCCTTAAGGGACCCTCCGGTGACTTATTTTACTCACAGTCTAAAAGCTTCCACTTCTGACTGCCTCGAGGGACTGGAGCATGAACGACGACGGCGAGCCCTTTCCGCCCTCTGCCTTCCTCGACCTGTCCTACCCCCGCGTCGGACGTCGACGGCCAGGACCCGGTTCGGCCTGCCGGAAGCTCGTCCTCCCTTACATCTCGCGCATGCTTTATAGAGGATAACATCCCGACGACTTGTCTACCAGTACCCTGATCCCGCGCTGAGTCCAGGCCCAGGAAGCCATAACACTCAGATCCTCCCATGTCCACCTCGGATCTCTCTTCGACGCCGCGCCATGCGCCTCCTTCTCCTCCGGCAGCTCCGACGCGCCACGTCCAACACCTCCGACGGAAAGTGGTACTACCCACCTTCTCCAGTCCTCCTCTGACATACGATCTTGTCTCGCCCAATGCCACCTGGCCCGTACGATCCGCTCGAGCTCACTAAGCTGCTTGCGGCCGGTGCTACCAGCACGCCGCCGTATCTTGTCCGACGCCGGCGGAGGCCAGCCGGCCAGCAGCAAGCTGCTGGCAGTGAAAGGGGAACACGGTGGTCTCCTCTGTCTTATTTAGTGGGCAGAACAGAGTCATGTTCAGTTGGGCAGAACAGAGTGAACATGGACATGGTCAATCAGGCGTTCCGCAAGGGCAAATGGAAGGAGGCCAGCAAGTTCCTGCCCGATCTGCCCACAAGCAAAGCGTCCTGATGGACAACGTCAATGCCGCCCAAGCGAAGAAGAAGGAGAGGAGAATCGCAAGAATGTTCCAGGATGAAACCAAGTGCTAGTAATGGAAAAGGCCGCAAGAAGAACCGGAATAAGAATGCGGGGAAGAAGATGGAGGAACGAGACCGGTCACCAGAAGCAGCAAAGACTCTGATGCGCGCGGAAGCCGGAGGAAAACGGCGAGCTCGTGGGACAAGATGGTTTATGAAGGCTACCATTATGAGCCTAGAGACATGAAGAGCCTGCGCATCACACCAATGGGCACCGAGGCTAAGAACACTAACACGCAGACCAACACCAAGAAGGGAAGAAAAGAGCGAGCACAGCACTGAAAGGTGAAAGCAGTGGACCTGCGCACATTGCTCATCCACTGCGCGGCAGGCGGTGTCCATGGATGACCACCGCAGCGCACCAACCCGAGCTGCTTCGGCAGAATCAAGCGGCATTGCCTCGCCGACGGGAGACCGCCAACCAGAGGCTGTCGTATTGTTTCGGCCGAGGGGCTGGAGGCAAGGTAGCAGGGACGGGAGAAGTCAGCTGTACAGGACGCTCATGGCCCGAAGCGCCACCGCACTCTGTCGTGTGGAGCTTTCTCAGAAGCCAGCCTACCAGCATAAGTACCTGGCGGTACGCATGCCTTCAGGAATGTACAGCCCTACAGGTATCTCAACATGACCACTTAATGCCACGGCTATTGCTGGAAAATGAGAAAAAAGCTTGCACATTGTGGATTGTATGCGGTGCAGCTCATGGTTGCGCGAATGGCGAGCCGAATTTTGCTGGACGTATTTGGCTACGCCGCAAAAGCCGCGGGCAGCCGGAGGAAGAAATGACTTGCATGAGCTTCCTCAGCCTGGGTTCGTACCCATAGCTGCAAGAGTTGAGGAGACAGGCCGCCGGCTGAGCGCGAGTTTCGCGCGCTCAACGCCGCCGTTTGCCAATTCAAGTTGCCCACAGCGTTACAGGCAAAGTGGGAGACGGTGTCTGTCGATGACCTCAACATTACTGACGGACCCGGGTCGGTACTAATCCGTAATTAGCATCACACATTTTCAGACACATTACTGTGGATTGCAGGGGTCGACATATATAGCCCGAGCCCAAGGGATTTTGGTGCTCACACAACATCCAAAGAATGCGGCCGGACGCGTTCATCCTCTCCGTGTGTGACGGGTTTCATACAACACGGCATTCTTTGTGACAAGATTTCGGGAGGCACTTTTCTATTACTCGGCAATATTTGACATGCTAGACGCTACTGCACCAAGGGACAATGAGCAACGTTTGGTGGTCGAGCGCGACATGATTGGGCGGTGTGCTCTCAATGTCATCACCTGTGAAGGCTCGGATAGGGTGGAGCGCCCTGAGACATATAGGCAATGGCAGGCTCGAAACCGCCAAGCGGGACTTAGGGTGTTGTTTAGATTGGGGAAAGATTCCCCGAAAATACACTGTTCACAAAAAAACACTGTAGATGAATAGTAATATGTGAGTAGAAGAGGTGGGATGAATAGGAAAAAGTTGGATGAATAGTGGATTTTTGGGGAATATTTGGGAAACTAAACGGGGCCTTAGGCAGCTACCATTGTGTCCAGATATTGTCAATGTCTTGACTGACAAGGTTAGAAGTCAGTACCACAAGGACTTTGTCATTGACACTGATCGCCATTGGCTTCTACAAGGGTGGAAGGGCCGCATCTTTATGCCATGTCCACATGGACTGCAGATGATGCTACTATCCTCAGATATGTAGTAACTGCTTTTCTTGACCATTACACATAGATATAGATTTCACTGATGGTATATGTATTATTGTATGTTTCTGTGTTACTGACACACTGACATCATTTGTCTCTTTGCTTGCTACGCACAGATGTAGCTATTCACCTTGTGCGCAAACAAAATGTGGACTCTCTACAGTAGCCTTCGTCACTCCATCCGAGATAATACAGAGTAGTTTTTACTAACTCTTATTTTTGGACAGAGGGAGGACTAGGTACCGTCGATTGGTTTCGGACAGCGACTCACAAGTCACGCGCTTTCCAAAGGAACCTTCGTGTGTCGTCCAACGTTTTCAGTGGACGGTGACCTTCAGTGTCTGCCTTGTACTACTTGCAGTCTGCAACTCTGCATAGTAATGCTACTGCTTGCTGATGGAAGTCGGGCAAGAAATTCAAACCAGAATAGGGTTCTTCTTTTTCT
>JACEFO010002940.1:0-129901 GCA_015342445.1 Digitaria exilis
AGTGGTAGGCGACGTGCCCGTTGATAGCGAGGCGCCTGTGTGACTTCGTCAATTTGGAGATTTGCCGGGGCCCAGTCTTTCAGAGGTGCTCATAGGTGTAGGGTCGCGTGCGTATGTTTGTAGGGGCAAGTGTGCGTGCGTGTATGTGAACGTCTGCGTCTGTACTGTGTGATTCGCAAAAAAAAAAACTTCTCTCACACATAAGAAAAAGTTTTTGTATTTTTTAGGGCACTGCTAACTGATAATTGTAGCTGTTCCATCTAGGCAACATATCAGGTGCAAACCAACCCTTTCATGCAAACTATGTAAACTTCAATCTGGGCCATACGATGTTGATTCAAGGGCGCGCTCATGTAAGGTGGGAGGTGATTTACAGGTGGGAGGGGTAATTTGCAAAGGGTGATTAGAGACACTTTTGCAAATCACCCCGTCCTACCTCACCAGAGTGCACCTTTAGATCAACATCGTATGGTCTAGATTTTAAGTTTGCATAGTTTGTACAGATAGATTCGTTTGCATATGATAGTTGCCTTCCATCTATTCTCTTTGATAGAGTCTGACGTTTAGATTTTTTTTCCGACAAAGACACGTACTTATCGACAAACAAATGCAGGGCCACGAATCGGCCAGCGGAAAAAGAGTCACCGCTCGTGCGTCCTAAAGTCGCGGCAGTTGTCCTGTCATCCGGCGAACAGAAGGGTAACAGCTGATTGGACTAGCCTTTTTCTTATGAGTGTGGAAGCCAAACAGTTGGACAATTTGTATTTGTTTTGAAAAAAAAAAGAACAGTTGGAGTGTTACTTGCTGATCTGGTATACCGATTCTTTATTATAATTTTTATAATGAGCAATCAGAAGAATAGAGAGTATGCAGCATCCATGGACCCTTTCCCTACGTCTTGTTCCACAAGCCAAGGTAATTAGCTGACGAAATTTGTTCGTATACATCTCATCTCTGCAACCACTCATGCGTGATTTCATCAGATGAATGAATAACGATGTGACATATCTTTACCCGTCTCAAAGAGGACACGACATAAGTCGGTGTTTCTATTTCATCACAAAAGGCAAAACGTCAATGAGTGGAATAAAAACCTATCGTGGTAGTATTTTGACAACGTCTGCCCTCGGCTAGACTCGCGCATATGCGTTAGCAATTCATAACCACTGATTTAATATATGAACCATTAAGTAAAATTGGCATCACCAAGTCATAAGATGTTAGAAGAACTATGACTCTAGGAGCATATACAAATACTAGGTTAATTTAGTGTGCTCACTCTACACCCTAGAAGAAAAGAAAAGACAAGTCCTACCAAGTTGAATGCTTATGCATCACATGCCTGATATAGTCCTAGAAAAAGAGAGCTAGAGTTGCTTTGACCAAGAGAAGATTATTAGTCAAACAAATTGAGAACTTTTCTTTTTCTCTACGAAATGATATCAAAATTAAGTAGTAGCATATTATAGTTGAAGAGAGTGACATTTTCTTAAACTGCTTTGGATTTGGAGTGGAATACCAACACAAACAGCCCCACCACAGCCCACACGTTGGTTGATTGCTTGGGTCAACGTCAACCTTGGAGGCTCCCATCCCTTCTGACACATGGAGCCGTGCACAACATGACCTCGCCGTCGCCGGTGCGGCGAGCTGAGCCCATCCGACGGCTCCCCCCAGTACTGTACTGTAGAGGCTTCAACAGTCAACGGTCACCTGAATCTCTGGTTGATCCGGTCGCCGCTGCGGTCGCCTTCCTTCCCAGGAACCTTCCTCATCCTCGGCGTGCAGGTGCCATTCTTCTTCCTTCAAGCTCCTTCCCACCACCCACCCGACCCAGGGAAGGAAGGAATCCCCTCCCCATTTTCCAGTTCGCCCGCGGAGCAGCAACCAAAGCTCCGGTTTTTTACCTTCGCCGCCGCCGCCGTCGAGGCCGAGCCATCAGCCATGTCCGCCACGCCGGAGGACTTCCTGGGCCAGGGGGCCTACCTGGCCGCCCCGGAGCCCTTCTCCCCCTCCGTCTTCCTCGACCTGCCCCCGACGCCCCGCCCCGACGCGCCGGCGCCGACGACTCCTCCGACGACCTCGTCCTCCCTTCATCTCCAGGATGCCTCATGGAGGAGGACATCGACGACAAGTTCTTCTACCAGTTCCCCGACCACCCGCGCTCCTCACCGCGCAGCAGCCCTACGCCCAGATCCTCTCCTCCGACGACTCCGCAACCACCAACTCCAACTCCAACTCCAGCGGTGGTACGGCCGGCAGTTCCACCCTCTCGCCTTCCTCCACCTCCCTCCGCTGTCCCCGCCTCCGCCGAGCCCCCCTGGCCGTACGACCCAATCGAGCTCTCCCAGCTGCTCCGCTCCCCGCTTACCCGGACATCGGGGTGGGCCTCGACGACTTCACCGCCGACGATGTCGACGCCCTATTGTTGCAGGGGCAAGCCCAGGCGACCGTCGGGTTCCACCAGAGCCCGCCGTTCGTAGATACCGGCGCCGGCGGAGGAGGCCAACTGGACCAATCTTTCTTCCTTGGCCCGCCCAGAACGCCGCCGGTGACGACGGATCCCAACGGCCCGCGCGCTTCCTCGGCTGTCCAGAGCTCAGCTTCAGATGGCCAGGAGGAGACCAAGACGACAGACGCCACCGCCTTCCCCGGCGGCGACGGTGACCACGCTGCGCTGGCCTCGGCCTTTTTCAGCGGCCAGAATGGGGAAAACATTGACATGCTCAACATGGCGTTCCTCAAAGGCATGGAGGAGGCCAAGAAGTTCTTGCCCACCAACAACAGCCTCCTCATCGACCTTGAGGACACCTCTGGCCAATCCTTGCCTACAGACAGCAAACCGGCTACTGGATTTACTGCTGCCCAGGTGAAGGAGGAGGAGGAGGTGGCCGATGGGATATTACTCTTTGGGGGAGGAGGAGGAGGAAGCACTAATGGCAGGGCCGCAAGAACCGCCACACCGAAGATGACTTATTAGAGGCAGAGGCAGGCAGAAATAGCAAGCTGATGATGCCGGAACAGGAGGAGACTGGTGCCAGTGAGCTGTTCGACGAATTGATGTCCTGCAACTTTGAGGGATTCTTGAAGCGCATGCAGGATCTGCGCATTGCCATGGATAGCGAGTCTGAAAAAAGTGCTAGGACAGTGAGCAGCGGGAAGGGGGCACGGGGAAGGCGCTGCGCCAATGAGGTTGTCGACCTGCGCACCATGCTCATCCATTGCGCACAGTCGGTGGCCACTGGTGATCGCCGAAGTGCAATGGAGCTCCTGAGGCAGATCAAGCAACACTCCTCGCCGAGAGGGGATGCCACACAGAGGGTGGCCCATTGTTTTGCAGAAGGACTTGAGGCACGAATTGCTGGAACAGGGAGCCAGGTTTACCACTCACTTGTTGCAAAACGCACCTCGCTTGTGGACTACCTTAAGGCATACAGGATGTTTATGGCAGCTAGCAGCCTCAAGAAGGCGTATGTCATGTTCTGCAACACGACCATCTTGAACACCGTGGCTGGGAGGAGCAAGTTGCACATTGTGGTATATGGTGTACAATATGGTTTGCAGTGGCCAGGGGTGTTGCATTTTCTGGCACTTAGAGATGGTGGACCGCCAGAAGTGAGGTTCACTGGTATTGATCTCCCGCAGCCTGGGTTCCGCCCAGCATACCAGATTGAGGAAACAGGCCGCCGGCTCAGCAACTGTGCCCTCGAGTTTGGTGTGCCATTCAAGTTCCAGGCTATAGCAGCAAAGTGGGAGACGGTGCGTGCCGAGGACCTCAACATTGATCCAGATGAGGTGCTTGTTGTCAACTGCGAGTGTGATTTCAACAACTTGATGGATGAGAGTGTTGATGTGGACACCCTAAGCCCGAGGGATATGGTGCTCAACAACATCCGAAAGATGCGACCCAATGTTTTCATCCAGTCCATCACGAATGGCACATACGGTGCTCCGTTCTTCCTGACACGGTTTCGGGAGGCACTGTTCTTTTTCTCAGCACTTTTTGACATGCTGGATGCCACCATTCCCCGGGATAATGATGAACGCTTGCTGATCGAGCGGGATATGTTTGGGCGATCTGCCCTGAATGTTATTGCTTGTGAGGGTGCAGACAGGGTGGATCGGCCTGAGACTTATAAGCAATGGCAGGTGAGGAACCACCGGGCTGGGCTCAAGCAGCTACCATTGAATCCAGAGGTCGTAAAGATTGTAAGGGATAAGGTGAAGAACTATTACCACAAAGACTTCCTCGTTGATGAGGATCACCGTTGGCTGCTGCAGGGATGGAAAGGGCGGGTACTCTATGCCATGTCGACATGGGTTGCTGAGGATAATAACATCTTTTAGCTGCTTCGCTTTGCCTGGTTTTGGATTACAATGTATTGATGTATGATAGATGGTCTATATTTTATTACCGAAACCATGATCCAGCACCCGTTGTTCAGTGCATCCTGTTTCTAGAGGGTCTGAGTGCTGAAAATTAAGGTACAGATAAGTAGATGCTTAGAGCTACACATAGGTTGTAGATGTAGT
Organism: Digitaria exilis; assembly: GCA_015342445.1. Classification (NCBI taxonomy): domain Eukaryota; kingdom Viridiplantae; phylum Streptophyta; class Magnoliopsida; order Poales; family Poaceae; genus Digitaria; species Digitaria exilis. The sequence goes on from JACEFO010002940.1 coordinate 4,534, forward strand.
TCTGGATATGTTGCAGAGGTGTGATATGTACACCAAGACTAAAAATCCTGTAACTGATACGCAATTTATGGATTACATATTTAACCTTTTACTGTTTTGTCAAGTTCTGTTTCTTTGTATCATCAGACTTGGCATTTCCCTTGCATCTGGGCATGATTATATTGAGCCGAGTAATCAGAGCATTCCATCTAGCTGAATATTTTCCACCAATTTTTCTCATTCAGACAAATCGGCTAAGAGAGGCAATCAGATCCAGGATCACGTGATGTTTCTGCAATTTGAGAAGAGTCAGGCTGGCATCTGCTGGAAAATTGCATTCTTAAGTATGAATCTTACATCTGTTATGCTTTTTAGACAAAGATGGACTCTTTCTTTTCTCTCTATGTTTGCAGTGATCCTTTAATCATATTCAGCAATAAGATTCACTGCTGCAGATTTGTATGGAAGGTGCAGATATGTTAGGGTTCTTATATTGATCTTCCATAACACCACAGTTCAGTCATGTTTCTTTTTTGGTTAGTCACTTCCTGCACTAATGCTTACTACTTGTCAGCTAATTTTCCCTGTTTATTCTGTCTCAGACTCACGAGATGTATTTCTATGTCATGTTCATTACTGTTTCAGGTTTAAAGTAGTAACAATTTGGTTCATCTGTTCATCCGTGGTACAAAGGGGGAACACCTGATCAAGAAGGTACAGTTTAGGCTGTCTTTTATGCTCTGTTCGTTCATGTTATTCATATGCAACACTCACGAATACAGACTATGCAATAGTGTCTGCCGTGTGCCCGTGTTCCTCCAAAAGAACAACAAAAAGAAATATTTGCTTTTGGACTTTTGGGCAGTACAGAGGCTGTTTAATTACCCTGTTTCCAAGTTCTAGGTGTTTGATACTGCAGACTTTTGTTCAGTACAGGTTCCATTGCGAGAAAATTGCTGTACTGAATCTGTTCGCTGGCTCGATATTGCAGGCGTATTTTGCAAATATCTTCTTTTGACCAAAGAAGAAGAAGCAGCCGCCGCCGTGGCGCGGTCGCATCGAATCGCCTTCTCCGAACTTTCCTTTCTTCCCCTTCTATGTGTCTCTTCTGGTGTGCAAAACCAGAAGCGGAAAAGGCTTCGACATTGACCCACCGAGCAGCCATGGCCTCCATGCCGGACGGCGAGGGCCTCTTCGTTGACCCCGAGCCCTTCTCCCCGTCCATCTTCCTAGACCTTCCCCCGACGCCCCGCCCCGATGGCAGCGGCCAGGAGCCGGCCTCGTCGGACGACCTGGTCCTCCCCTTCATCTCGCGGATGCTCATGGAGGAGGACTTCAACGACGAGTTCTTCTACCAGTTCCCCAACCACCCCACGCTCCTCCAAGCCCAGGAGCCGTACGCGCAGATCCTCTACGACTCCACCACCACCACAGCTGGTTCTTCTTCTTCCGGGACCAACAGCTCCGCCTCCGGCTCTGCCGCTGCCCTCTCGCCGTCCTCCTCCGACGACCCAGCCCAGCCGTATCCCAACGCGGGACTGCACGACTCCACCGCCGGCGATGTCGGGGCCTTCTTCTTGCCGGCACAAGATGGCACCATCTTGGGGTTCGAGCAGAGTCCGGCGCAATTAGGGAACGTTGGTGATGTCAACGCGTTCGTTGCTGGCCAACATGGCGGCAGCACCAGCACCCAGAGTTCGGCCTCCTTGGAGGACGGCAAGGCCAGCCGGCCAGAGCAAGCTGCTGCTGAAGGGGAACACGGCGCCTCCTCTGTCTTCTTCAGTGGCCAGAATAACAGAGTCAACATGGACATGCTCAACCAGGCATTCCTTAAGGGCATGGAGGAGGCCAAAAAGTTGTTACCCACCAACAACAACCTCCTGATGAACCCTGCTTTCGCCACCACTGGCGGAGAGGAGGAGCAGGCAAGAGGCAATGGCAGGGTCCGCAAAAACAGGGTCAATTGGGATGATTTGGAGGCTGAGACGTGCAGGAAGAGCAAGCTCATGGTGCCTGAGCCTGAGGAAAATGACGAGATGGTCGATGAAATGATTGTCAATGGATACGATATGTGCCTCAAAGAAATGAAGGCCTTGCAAATCACTATGGGCAGCGAGGCGAAGAAGAACACCAGGAAGGGCAGAGGGAAGTCGGCACAAGGAAGGAGGAGCACCGACGAGGCGGTTGACTTGAGCACCATGCTCATCCACTGTGCACAGGCCGTGGCTAGGGACAATCGCCGGAGTGCGTTCGAGCTGCTTAAACAGATCAAGCAGCACTCCTCGCCCAAGGGTGACGCCACACAAAGGTTGGCACATTACTTTGCCAAAGGATTGGAGGCACGTCTGGCAGGGTCGGGGAGCGAGCTATACAGGTCGCTCGTGGCTGAGCGCATCCCGGTCATTGAGTACCTCAAGGCCTACCAGTTGTACCTGGCAGCTTGCTGCTTCAAAATGATGGCATTCAAGTTCTCCAACATGACCATGTGCAAGGTCATGGCTGGGAGGAAAAAGGTACACATTGTGGATTATGGCATACAATACGGGTTCCAGTGGCCAAGTATGCTATGCAATATGGCAACTTGGAAGGGTGGACCACCCGAACTGAGGATCACTGGCATTGACCTCCCCCAGCCTGGCTTCCACCCGGCTGCTCGGATTGAGGAGACAGGGCGCCGACTCAGCAATTGTGCCCATCAGTTTGGTGTGCCATTCAAGTTCCACAGCATCGCAGCAAGGTGGGAGACAATTTGTGTCGAGGACTTGAACATTGACCCTGACGAGGTACTAATTGTCAATAGTATAGTCAATTTTGGCAATTTGATGGATGAGGGGGTTGACGTAGATAAGCCAAGCCCTAGGGATGTTGTCCTCAGCAACATTCGCAAGATGCAGCCAGATATGTTCATCCTTTTTGTCACGAATGTCTCATATAGCGCTCCATTCTTTGTAACACGTTTCCGGGAGGCACTCTTCTATTATTCTGCAATGTTTGACATGCTGGATGCCACCACTCCACGGGATAATCACCAGCGCTTTTTGGTTGAGCGGAGTATCTATAGTAAGTGTGCACTGAATGTTGTAGCCTGCGAGGGCTTGGACAGGGTGGAGCGACCAGAGACATATAAGCAGTGGCAGGTGCGGAACCGTCGGGCAGGGCTAAGGCAGCTGCCATTGGATCCAGATGTTGTAAAGTCTGTGAAGGAGAAAGTTAGGGAGCAGTACCACAAGGATTTTGTCATTGATGTGGATCATCAGTGGCTCCTGGAAGGTTGGAAGGGTCGCATACTCTATGCCATGTCGACATGGGCCGCGGATGATGCTACTTAAGAACTTTTGCTGCTTTTCTTCACCGGATACATAGATTTCGTCATTGCAACTATGCAAATGTTTTAAACTTTCTATGTTACTAAGGAACTTCGTTAACTGCTCAGCAGCTGTGGTTCAACACGCTTTCCTGCAGTATGTCTTGGACTACAGATGAAATTTATAAGCAGCAGTGACATAATAATATCCTGTAATGTATAATCAGACATTGATCAGGTGTTCTCGTTGCTGCAGAGTTCCCTGCATGCTCGTGGAGTACTTGTGTAGTGTATGTCAGTATGTGTACAACAGATCTGAAGAACCCTGATTATTTATTTATTGCCAGCATATGGCTGTATTATTCTGTAGCTTTGCAAATTTATGTAGCATAGGTGTTCTTCCTTCACTTTCATGTGACCTGTGAAAGTTTACTTTCTGTTGTGTTATCAGACTTTTTGGTGCTAACCTTGCATCTGAAAGATTAAATAGAAGCCTGATGAAGCATTAAAGTTGCACAGTTTATTCAGAGCATTGATCTGTATTTTCATTTGTTTGGTGATTGTTCGAAATGCTAAATTATTGACAGGATACTTTCAACCGTTTCCTCCCTAGTTCCGAAGGTAACTTCTGCTGAAGATTTTACCGGACAAGTGCAGCTAATATAGAGGTGGAGACTAACAATTTGGTGTTGTTTCTGGTCTTTTTTATAATGATGAAACTACTGTAGGCTTAGACTGATTAATTTGTTTACGCGGAGTATAGAGTGTAGAAATGAATAGCAGTGTGCTCAAGACACAACAGGCTTGCTAAGAAAGTGTTGGGGTAATTTAGGAAGAGTAGTATGGCAGTTGTGATAGTTTCTGAACAAAGATGGATGTGTTATGGCATAATTTTGCAATGATCCTTGATCCTTTATCATGTAAGTTCATTGCAGTGATACCGAGTTACTGGTGATTACAGAGAAAGGTCCACAGCTGCATGGCTGCACATCTGTAAATTGGCTGTCTGTTTGTTAACTGTAGGTCAATTACTGAATTTGCTAGTATCCTCATCTGAACTATGAGCTTAAGCATTAAAGTTGCACTGATTAATCAGAGATTTCTATTTCTGCAACTTCTATCATTGTTATGCTGTTGAATGCAAAATTCGAGATGTTATATACTCCCACTTACATTATATCTCTTCCCTAGTTTCTTACAGGTCTCTGTTTTGCATGCAGTCTGTACTGAATATTTTCCACCATTTTCCCATTAAGACATTGTACTGCTAAAGGACCTCACCAGATTCAGGGATCAACTAGTGCTGCTTCTGCAATTTGGGAATAGGTGAGTTCTGTCGTCTGCTGGATGGTGGTGCATATGAGGCTTACTGTTGCCGTCAAAATTATGAAGCTTACACAGTTGTGATGCACAAAGATGGATTGATACCTTGTAGGATCTCTAGGTTTGCAATGATCCTTTGTCCTATAACTTTCATCTCACGGATCCTGATTTACTGGTGATGAGTAGGAAGGCTCACTGATGCAAATTTGTATAGCAGCTGCCTGTTAGTCTATTGTACATGTTGATTGGAGACCCTGATAGGATTATATTAAACTTACTGTTCATAGTCATATGCTTGTTGTTGGATTAGTAGTGAATTCTCTGGGTTTTTTTTGAAGAGCTATATTTGGAGAGTGGAAGAACGCTTGACTAAAATTTGGATAATCTGTCTGCTTATTGGGGCGGTAAGTTTTAGATTTAATGCAAGTACAAATTGGCCAACCTTTCCATCCTTATTTGTCTGTCATATGACCTTTCTGATGCATATGCAGCATGATAAAATTCAGTCCATAGTTTAGTGCTGGAGCCCTTTTACAGCACACAAAATACTAGTGTATACTAGTGTCGAAAAAGTACTAGTACGTAAACATCGAACGGTTGAGAATTTTTGTATACTATACAAAATGGTCCTAGTGATACGAGCAGTATAGAGGAGTAGGATATGTGGTATAAGGGTAAGAGAGGAAATGAATTTTAATGGCATCAGTGTAATATATACAAAACTCTAAATAATATTTTTACAAACATTATTAATTTCCTTGATAACTATTCATGTTTATTTGTTGCGTAGACATTCTGTCGTTCGGACCTTCTTGTGTTCTTGATAACTCTGGCGAGGGCCGATTCACTCTGACGAGGGCCGATTCACTCCCTCTCCCTCGCGTAATCCCGGTGAAGCTCCCGGATCGAGGCGGGCGGGGGCACGCACGCCGTCGGAAGAAGCCAAGGCGTGCGCCCCGCGGTGGCATGGGATGGCTGCGGGTGCCGCCGGTGGATCTGTGCGGGGCGGCGAACCGGCGGCGGCGGATCCAGCGGGCTGGCGGCGGCACGTGGTGGCCGCACTAGGTGTCCTGGATCCCGGCGGGTCATCCTTGCCACTGGCAGCATCGTCGCGGGTTGACGAGATCGCCGCCGGCTTGGCCGAGAGCAAGGTCACGTTCCCGTGGGTGCTCCGCGACGCCGACGCGCGCTCCCGCGTGCGAGGTCTCGTCGTTTCCTGGACGGACTAGGGCGCTGTGCCATCCTTTGGTCAGGGGATTCTTCAACCACTGTCCATGAACTCGACCCTTGAGGCGGTGTACGCCGGTGTGCCCATGCTGACACTGCCCATCGTGTTCAACCAGCCGACCAACAGCTGTCGGCATCGTCGCCGAGGTGTGGAAGAATGGGCTCGACGGAAGGAGCGGACATGAGGAGAGCTGAGATGCTCAAGGATGCGGCTCGTGCTGCGTCTCAAGAGGTGGATCCTCTTCGAAAGATATCACATCCTCCATCCATTTCGTTACGTTGAGATCTCTGAATCTTAGACAATGTCACTTCTGCAGTAGAGACTCGATTTATTTTTTTTGGTCCAATTGAAGTGCCACGGTTAGCATTCAGCGAATTAGTGAGATCTCTGAATGTGCAGAATAATTAGTCAGTTAAGCAAGAACAAACACGCTGCTTCATCCAGTTGGCAGCAGCTCTGAGCAAGTGTCCAAACTTCAAAGCACCAGAGTTCAGCATCTCTAAAACCATTATACAGGTAGCATTTTTAGGATTCACGTTGCGCTCTGTTAAATCAATCCAGATAATTATGAAGTGCGATAGTTGAGAACCGTGATACTGTCACGACCATTTCGCTGTTGATATTTTCAATTCAGAACATCTAAAAATAAAATGGCAGAAAATGGGATGAACATCTAAATGTGTCTCACACTGAAAATGAGAGAATACTATAAGCCGTTCATGTAATTATGAATACTTATTACAACAGTGTAATACTTCTGAGGACAGAGCATAACATTCTCAAAATTGCTTGATTGAAAGCCAACCCAAACGAATCCTAAATGTCAGAACAGCCTTCCATTAGAACCAACGCAGACAAGAAACTAGATATGCCCCCGACCAGCTGCAGGCGGGTGCAGAGATACACACCCAAACTGCTCCGATCCATATTTCTTGTAGATGGTCTCAGCTTGCCTTCAGGAGCAGCAGCATGGGAGCTGATCAGGATCTTTGAGCATTACATGAAGATCATCACACACACACAAAAAAACAATAGCCAACGCATGCCCCATATACTCAGACTCTTCACAGAGAACAAACAGCGAAGCTACAAAAGACAATTACATAAACTGCTGTTCTTGGATGCCAGTGTGGTGCTTCAGGGTGTCTGTCCAGAGAGGACTTCCTCAGTGTGCAACGAGCAGCATACACTGCAAAGCAGCGACCATGGAAGCTCACGAAGAATCGAATCATATGCTCCATCTGCATCAACATGAACAGAAGTTTGAGCAGCAAACAGTTGCTTGGATGACCTGATTTGAAATTACTGAAGGAAAACCAAAGCAGTACGGTACAATCTTTACCTTCTTATCATCACTTCCTACAGACTTCGTGAACCTCACCAGGAACCTCATCAAGAATCTTGCGCTGAAATGAATCAAACAAGCTGATGAGGAGGGGGTGAGGTTCAGGAGGCCGGTTACCGCGTCGCTGACGACCTCCTCCGATGGCGGCACGGCTGACGTCGGGGCCGTGCGATGGACGGTCGCCGCTGCCGCGACAGCCAGGCCCCCCTCAGTGTGGAGCTCCCTCACCGGCAGCCTCGTCAGGCCCCCTCAGTGTGGAGCTCCCTTGCCGCAGGGGCGCGATGCCTTGGGCCTCAGCGACGTGCATGATGGTCTCCTTCACCCGTGCGATCTCTGCACAAGCGGTGGATAGCAGGGGCGCCGCCAAGGAGTTGCCGTGCCGCGGTGGAGCAAATGCAGGCAGAGAAGGGAGTCCGTCGGGGCTCCGGCATGGAGGAGATGCGGAAGACCATGGTGTCCGTCGGGGGAGAGATAGGGAGCCGCAGCGGTGGAGATGCCGCGCCGCCGTTGGGGAGATGCGTGACGAGATGGATCGTCGGAATGCCTAGGTGGACGAAGCGGTACCAAATTAGGAGGAAAAACTACTAAATTGCCCTAATCAATGGATGGTCAGATTAGATTTATACCACGTACTACTGCACACTAGTATTGTGCGCTGTAAAAGCCCTCTAGTGCTGTGTCTGCTGCGTTCTTAGGAGGAAAAAAAAACTTTTGTAGGATGAGAAGAATCATTTGCCCTGTTTCTAAGAGGGAGAGAGATTACCCAGGCGCACTGTCATATGTAGATTTGAAGGGTTTATCCATCAGGGGTCATTATTTCATCTATGGCTGAAGAACATGTATGCCTGTTGCTCTGTTTCTACTCGTGTGTGTGTGTGTTTTTTTTTAAAAAAAGAACTGTCATCTGCCATGGGCTTTGCTTGACGCAGACTCTTGTAGCCTTGTTAATAATTTAGGCCATGGCAGGGACAGGTACATGAGATCTCTAGGTACATTGCTTGTCTGACCATGAAATGTAGATTGGAATCCCATTAAAGTATTTGCAGATAATTATTTCTTTAAAAACAATTTTTAGATAATCAGAATAGGACCCATAACCTTTTGTCTTTGCTGTATGTATTGGTCTCCACTGAACGGAATCAACGCAAGAGAACAGATAAGAGGCAGAGAGACCATGCTTTGTTAAAATAAATAGAGTAAAGTACGTCACCGGTCCTTAAACTTGTACCGTTGTGTCATCCCGGTCCCTAAACTCATAAATAGACCATTTAGGTCCTAAAACTTGTTCGTATGTGTCATCCCGGTCCCTAAACTTGCAAATCACCCGTTTAGGTCCTCAAACTTGTTCACTTGTGTCATCCGGGTCCTTAAACTTAGTTTGTAGTATAATTTGAGTCAAAACAATGATCTAAAAACTTCATATAAAAAAAGAATTCATAACTTTTTCATATGAAATCGAACGGAGACAAAATTTATACCAAAATTGTAGATCTCAACGCGATCTACAACTTTGTTGTTGAAATTTTTTTAAATTATAAATGTTAAGGGTCTCAAAATATTATTATATGTATATAGATTTTAAAATCTAAAATTGAAAAATTAAATTTTAGGACAAAAGCAACTTTAAATGAAAAAAATTTTAACTACAAAGTTGTAGGTTATATCGAGGACTATAATTTTGATTTTGATGTTTTCTTTATTCGAGTTCATATGGAAAAGTTATGAATGTTTTTTGATTACGAAGTTCTCAGATAATTCTGTGTAAGGACCGAGATGACATAAGTGAACAAGTTTGAGGACCTAAATAGGTGATTTACAAGTTTAGGGACCGGGATGACACAAGTGAACAAGTTTGGGACCTAAGCGATCGATTTGTGAGTTTAGGGACCGAGATGACACAACGGTAAAAGTTTAAGGACCGGTGACGTATTTTACTCAAATAAATAAAAGCTTCCATTTCTACTGCCTCAGGGGACTGGAGCATGGACGACGACGGCGAGCCCTTCTCCCCCTCTGCCTTCCTCGACCTGCCCCCTACCCCCAGCGTCGATGACGTCGACGGCGAGGACCCGGCGGCCTTGCCGGACGACCTCGTCCTCCCTTACATCTCGCGCATGCTTATGGAGGAGGACATCGCCGACGACTTCTTCTACCAGTACCCGGATCACCCCGCGCTGCTCCAGGCCCAGGAGCCATACGCTCAGATCCTCTCCAATTCCACCTCGGATCTCTCTTCCGACGCCGCCGCCGGCGCCTCCTTCTCCTCCGGCAGCTCCGACGCCGCCACGTCCAACACCTCCGACGGAAGTGGTACCCTCACCCTCTCCCCGTCCTCCTCTGACATCCCCGTGTTCGCCAATGCCACCTGGCCGTACGATCCGCTCGAGCTCACTAAGCTGCTTGCGGCCGGTGCTGCCAGCGCCGCCGTATGCTTGTCCGACGCCGGCGAGGCCAGCCGGCCAGAGCAAGCTGCTGGCAGTGAAGGGGAGGAACACGGTGTCTCCTCTGTCTTATTTAGTGGGCAGAACAGAGTCATGTTCAGTGGGCAGAACAGAGTGAACATGGACATGGTCAATCAGGCGTTCCTCAAGGGCATGGAGGAGGCCAGCAAGTTCCTGCCCGATCTGCCCACAAGCAAAAGCGTCCTGATGGACAACGTCAATGCCGCCCAAGCGAAGAAGAAGGAGACGCCAAGAATGTTCCAGGATGAAAAAAGTGCTAGTAATGGAAAAGGCCGCAAGAACAGGAATAGATGGGAAGAAGATGAGGACGAGACGGTCACCAGAAGCAGCAAGCTGATGGCGCCGGAGCCGGAGGAAACCGGCGACCTCGTGGACAAGATGGTTTATGAAGGCTACCTTATGAGCCTAGAGAACATGAAGAGCCTGCGCATCACCATGGGCACCGAGGCTAAGAACACTAACACCACCAACACCAAGAAGGGAAGAAAAGGGAGCACAACTGAAGGTGAAGCAGTGGACCTGCGCACATTGCTCATCCACTGCGCACAGGCGGTGTCCATGGATGACCACCGCAGCGCAACCGAGCTGCTTCGGCAGATCAAGCGGCATTCCTCGCCGACGGGAGACGCCAACCAGAGGCTGTCGTATTGTTTCGCCGAGGGGCTGGAGGCAAGGTTAGCAGGGACGGGGAGTCAGCTGTACAGGACGCTCATGGCGAAGCGCACCTCTGTTGTGGAGTTTCTCAGAGCCTACCAGCTGTACCTGGCGGTTACATGCTTCAGAATGACAGCCTACAGGTTCTCCAACATGACCATTACCAAGGCTATTGCTGGAAAGAAAAAACTGCACATTGTGGATTATGGCGTGCGCTATGGTTGCCAATGGCCGAATTTGCTGGACTATTTGGCTAATCGCAAGGGCGGGCAGCCGGAGGTGAGGATGACTTGCATTGAGCTTCCTCAGCCTGGGTTTCGTCCAACTGCAAGAGTTGAGGAGACAGGGCGCCGGCTGAGCGATTTCGCGCGCCAACGCGGTTTGCCATTCAAGTTCCACAGCGTTACAGCAAAGTGGGAGACGGTGTCTGTCGATGACCTCAACATTGACACTGACGAGGTACTAATCGTAAATAGCATCACACATTTTCAGAACATTATGGATGAGGGCGTCGACATATATAGCCCGAGCCCAAGGGATTTGGTGCTCAACAACATCCAAAAGATGCGGCCGGACGCGTTCATCCTCTCCGTTGTGAACGGGTCATACAACACGGCATTCTTTGTGACAAGATTTCGGGAGGCACTTTTCTATTACTCGGCAATATTTGACATGCTAGACGCTACTGCACCAAGGGACAATGAGCAACGTTTGGTGGTCGAGCGCGACATGATTGGGCGGTGTGCTCTCAATGTCATCACCTGTGAAGGCTCGGATAGGGTGGAGCGCCCTGAGACATATAGGCAATGGCAGGCTCGAAACCGCCAAGCGGGACTTAGGGTGTGTTTAGATTGGGGAAAGATTCCCCGAAAATACACTGTTCACAAAAAAACACTGTAGATGAATAGTAATATGTGAGTAGAAGAGGTGGGATGAATAGGAAAAAGTTGGATGAATAGTGGATTTTTGGGGAATATTTGGGAAACTAAACGGGGCCTTAGGCAGCTACCATTGTGTCCAGATATTGTCAATGTCTTGACTGACAAGGTTAGAAGTCAGTACCACAAGGACTTTGTCATTGACACTGATCGCCATTGGCTTCTACAAGGGTGGAAGGGCCGCATACTTTATGCCATGTCCACATGGACTGCAGATGATGCTACTATCTCAGATATGTAGTAACTGCTTTTCTTGATCCATTACAAATAGATATAGATTTCACTGATGGTATATGTATTATTGTATGTTTCTGTGTTACTGACAAACTGAATCATTTGTTTTTGCTTGCTACCAAGATGTAGCTATTTCACCTTTGTGCGCAAACAAAAGGAGTAGCCTTGTAGAGTAGTTTTTACTACTCTTATTTTTGGACAGAGGGAGGACTAGGTACCGTCCGTTGGTTTCTGGACAGCGACTCCACAAGTCACCGCTTTCAAAGGAACCTTCGTGTGTCGTCCAACGTTTTCAGTGACGGTGACTTTCAGTGTCTGCCTTGTACTCTGCAGTCTGCAACTCTGCATAGTATGCTAGCTGCTTGCTGATGGAGATCGGGCAAAGAAATTCAAGACCAGAATAGGGTTCTTCTTTTTCTACAAGAACAACAAGTGAACACAACAAGGAGTGCACCGTACCTCTAGCTAGGGGGGATGCATTTCGTCTTCTTTTGTCTAATTTGTCCATTAATTGTAGTCGCCCGCCGGGGTCCAGGGTCGCATCTGGTTGCTTTCCCGGACCTTCTACCTCACCTGCTCCTCTGCTCCTCAAGAGCTTGATCAAAGCTCTGATTTTTATGAGCCTCCCTTCCCGTTGATCCATTCCATCCGGTGCGTCCTGCAAGCCACCAGTAACAGTAGTTGAGTTGTGTCGCTGTCCAGCCATGGAAGCCGGGCCGGAGGACGAGCCCTTCTCACCGTCCGACTTCCTCGACCTTCCCCCGACGCCATGCCCCGACGGCGATGACCACCTCTCGCTCCCCTTCATCACGCGCGTGCTCATGGAAGACGACGACGAGGATGACGACAACGACCACCCCGCGCTGCTCGAGGCCCAGCAGCCCTTCGCCGAGATCCTCTCAGGTTTCGCCACCAGCTCCACCGTCCCTGCATTCGCCACCAATGCCACTTGGCCCTACGATCCTGTTGAGCTCTCCCAGATGCTCCTCCTTTCTAATTATAGGACACAACAACCACCCGGCATGGGAGCCAATGGCGGCGATGGCCACAACAGGGTGACCATGGAGATGCTCAACCAGGCGTTCCTAAAGGGCATGGAAGAGGCCAACAAGTTCTTGCCCAAGTCCAACGACAGCCTCCCCACTGACACCTCCATGGATGTGTTAGAATATTTGGGTCTGCCCCATTATTCTATTTATTCTAAAGGATTATAGCCTACTTTTTATGTTATAGTTATTATGGTCAACGCCATACTGGTAATGGAAAAGAACTCTGCTCGGACTGGAAAAGAACTCTGGCAACGCTTCGTACGAGTCACAGGGTTGATTCTGCAGAGAACCCTGTGGGTCTCAGACAACCCTGGAGGTTCTCAAAGAACCCTGGCGGTTCTCAAAGAACCCTGGCGCTAGCCTGAGCCTGAGCCTGACTTGCGTGCGGGAGGGATCTCTCTTTCGCTGGTTATGGAAACTGAAGACGCGGTAATTGGAAGGGCTCATTATGGCAATCACTGATACCATGATTCAGCCTTCCATAATTCAGCTTTCCATAACTCAGCCTTCCCGATTCTCTCCCGTCCAGGTTCATCCTCTCGTCTCACCTGAAAGGCTATGAACAGAGAGAGCCATCCTCTATAAAGAGACTGAGTTTTTGGAGTCCATTATCCCTCCTTCTTCCTCTGCTGCAAATCTGCCTCCCCATCGCCGGAGCTGCGCGCACACCACCGGCGAGAGCAGGTGCCTCCGACACCATTGCCTCCTTGAGATCCTGCTCGGGATATCGGGGCAATCAGGTTTCTGGGGAGCGTCTCTACGCGACTGCTCGCCCAGAACTGCTACGTCTTCACCGGCGTACGGTTCACCGTCCTGGGGACTCCGCCGCCGTCGAACGACTATACTGCGCCTCGTCTTCTTCCTGCACGACTCCGGCGCTCGGACTGCACTGCGTCAACGGATCTTCCTGCATCGAATCTGTACGACTACTTCGAGCAAGGCCAGTCGAGAAATATCATGAGTACAGATGATATTCCTCCAGCTGGTAACGGCGCAACCAATGCCTCTGGCGGAGGTCTCGCCCCAGGGTACTTTTCGATGTCCGAACTGTTATCCTTTATCTTATTCGTGTTCTTCTTTAGATCTGTGTTAAATTTGAACACGTGCACATGGATCGTTTCACTCATTATAGTCATGCAAATATTCGTGAATTCAATTATAACTTTTGGAATTAAAATATGGCCTATTGCAGATAATTATCCAACAATCCAGAAACCTGATTTTAGTGATAATTATGTTGATAGGTTTTCGGTTGCTCAATTTGCTTCATCCATTAAAACAAATACTTTTGACGGTACAAATTTTGTGAGTTGGCGTGAACGGATGGTACTGTGGTTGACCACCATGGGCATCATGGATGTGGCGGAAGGGAAGCCCGAACAATGCACCTCCGAGCAGGGAAGTGCGTTCGAGGTTAAAGATAATCTCTTCCGCGGATGCATCCTTGGTGTGATTGCCCCACATCTGATTAATCCCCTTCTTAAGAAGAAGACTGGGAAAGAGATGTGGGACGCCCTTGATGCTCAGTACGGAGTATCTGATGCCGGCAGTGAGCTGTATCTCATGGAGCAGTTCCTTGACTACAGGATGGTGGAAGACCGTCCTGTGGTGGAACAAGCTAATGAGTTGCATGTGCTAGCTAAAGACCTTGGCTGTTGCAACAAAGAGAACCCTTGCGTGCTGCCCGACAAGTTTGTGGCCGGAGGTATCATCTCCAAGCTGCCACCTTCTTGGAGGGACTTTGCTACTTCTCTGAAACACAGGAGGCAGGAGTTCACGATTGATGGACTCATTGGCACTCTTGATGTGGAGGAAAAGGCGAGAGCAAAGGACGTACGTAACAAGGGGACACTTGTCGGTGCAAGCGCGAACTTTGTTCAAAAGAACATTAATGCTCGCACCAACAACAAGGGCAAAAGCAAGAAACCGCCTCAGCCACAGAACCCTGGAAAGGCTAAACAAACCGCCGGGTTCAAGAAGAAGAAGGGAGCCTGCTATGTGTGCGGGAGTGAGGATCACTTTGCTGGAAAGTGTCCTCAACGCAAAGAAGGCAAGTCTGCCAACATGGTTATTAGCGAGCCTGCAGGAACATTGGGGTACGGTAATTATTTACCTATAGTTCTTTCAGTTATGTGTACACCCGAGTGGTGGGTAGACACTGGCGCTAATATTCATGTATGTGCTGACATTTCCTTGTTTTCTTCATACCAGGTCGGGGGGACTACCTCCTTGTTGATGGGGAACGGGGCTCAAGCGCTTGTACTTGGTGTTGGCACGGTCAATCTGAAGTTTACTTCGGGAAAGATCGTGCAGCTAAAGAACGTACAGCATGTCCCCACCATCAAGAAGAATCTAGTCAGCGGCTCTCTACTCTGTAGAGATGGTTTTAAATTAGTCTTCGAGTCAAATAAATGTATCCTGTCAAAGTTTGGAACCTTTGTTGGTAAAGGTTATGATAGCGGAGGTTTGTTCCGTTTTTCACTTGATGATGGATGTAATAAAGTAGTGAACAACATTGTTAACGTTGATGAATCTAATGTTTGGCATTCGAGGCTTTGTCATGTTAATTTTGGTTGTATGTCACGACTTGCAAATCTGAGTTTAATTCCAAAGTTCACCTTTGCCAAGAATTCTAAGTGCCTTGCATGTGTTGGTTCAAAACAAACTCGCAAGCCACACGTGGCTGCTGAGGCGAGAGACTTGGCACCTCTAGAATTAATTCATTCTGATCTCTGTGAGATGAATGGAGTATTGACAAAAGGTGGAAAGAAATATTTCATGACTCTTATAGATGATAGCACTAGATATTGTTATATTTACTTGTTGGAAACTAAAGATGAAGCTCTTCACTACTTTAAAATCTATAAAGCTGTAGTAGAAAACCAACTTGATAAGAAAATCAAAAGGATTAGGTCAGATCGCGGTGGCGAGTACTTTTCAAAGTCGTTTGACTTATTCTGCGAAGAACACGGTATTATTCATGAGAGGACGCCTCCCTACTCTCCCCAATCAAACGGGGTTGCCAAAAGAAAGAACCGAACCTTGACTGACTTGGTTAACGCCATGTTGGATACCTCGGGACTTTCTAGGGAATGGTGGGGTGAGGCTATATTGACAGCATGTCATATCCTAAACCGTGTACCTCCGAAGAACAAAGAGAAGACACCATTCGAGGAATGGGAAAAGAAAAGGCTAACGCTTTCCTATTTGCGTACTTGGGGTTGTTTGGCCAAAGCATGTGTGCCCATCAACAAGAAGCGCAAACTTGGACCTAAAACTGTAGATTGTGTTCTTCTTGGTTATGCTATTCATAGCGTTGGATATAGATTCTTGGTAGTGAACTCTGGAGTACCTGACATGGTGGTCGGTACAATTTTTGAGACCAGAGATGCTACGTTCTTTGAGAACATGTTTCCAATAAAAAATGGAACAAGTTCATCTAGGCAAGAGATTATCAAGGATGATATCTCTGCCGAACCGATCGTACACGATGAGTTCTCTCATGTGAGACATCCTGAGGAGGATAACAATGAAGCTCCTAGAAGGAGTAAGAGACAGAAGACTGCAAAGTCTTTTAGTGATGACTTCATTGTATACCTCGTGGATGACACGCCTAGGACCATTAAAGAGGCATATTCAACTCCTGACGCTGACTACTGGAAGGAAGCTGTCAAAAATGAAATGGACTCTATCATGACTAATGGTACCTGGGAGGTTGTTGATCGCCCTTATGGATGCAAGCCTGTGGGATGCAAATGGGTGTTCAAGAAAAAGCTTAGGCCTGATGGTACTATCGAAAAGTACAAGGCTAGGCTTGTGGCCAAGGGTTATACCCAGAAAGAAGGAGAGGACTATTTTGACACTTACTCACCTGTTGCTCGTTTGACCACTATTCGAGTGCTACTCTCACTGGCAGCCTCCTATGGGCTTCTCGTTCATCAAATGGACGTGAAGACAGCTTTCCTAAATGGGGAGTTGGAAGAGGAGATCTATATGGATCAGCCTGATGGGTTTGTAGCAAATGGTCAAGAGAGAAAGGTGTGCAAGCTGTTGAAGTCTCTGTATGGCCTCAAGCAAGCACCTAAGCAGTGGCATGAGAAGTTTGATCGAACCCTAACCTCTGTTGGTTTTGTTTCGAACGAAGCCGACAAATGTGTGTACTATCGTTTTGGTGGAGGTGATGGAGTGATTCTGTGTCTGTATGTGGATGACATACTGATCTTCGGGACTAACCTTAGTGTGATTAAGGAAGTCAAAGAATTTCTCTCTCAGATCTTTGAGATGAAAGATCTGGGAGAGGCCGATGTTATCCTCAATGTCAAGCTGGTAAAGGATGGAAATGGTGGGGTGACTCTGTCACAGGCCCACTATGTGGAGAAGATGTTGAGTCGCTTTGGTTACAGTGACTTCAAGTCTGTCTCAACTCCTTATGATGCCAGTCTGATATTAAAAAAGAATAAAAGGATAACGAGAGATCAACTGAGATACTCTCAAATAATTGGTTCATTGATGTATCTAGCCATCGCTACAAGGCCTGACATCGCATACGCTGTAAGCAAATTGAGTCGGTTTGTTTCAAACCCAGGCGATGATCACTGGAGAGCTCTTGAAAGAGTAATGCGCTATCTAGTAGGAACAATGGACTATGGAATTCATTATACCGGGGACCCTAAGGTTCTAGAAGGGTATAGTGATTCGAACTGGATATCAGATGCTGATGAGCTCAAGGCCACGAGTGGTTATGTGTTCACACTCGGAGGTGGCGCTGTTTCCTGGAAGTCTTGCAAGCAGACCATCTTAACGAGGTCAACAATGGAAGCAGAACTCACAGCACTGGACACCGCAACAGTTGAGGCCGAATGGCTTCGTGAACTCCTTACTGACCTGCCGATAGTTGAAAAACCGATACCGGCAATTCTGATGAACTGTGATAATCAAACTGTGATTATCAAGGTGAACAGTTCTAAGGATAACATGAAGTCATCCAGACATGTGAAAAGGCGGTTAAAGTCTGTCAGGAAACTGAGAAACTCCGGAGTTATAGCCCTGGATTATATCCAGACTTCTAAAAACCTGGCAGATCAATTCACAAAGGGTCTTTCACGCAATGTGATAGACTATGCATCTCTGGAATTGGGCCTGAGACCCACGTGAGTTACTCTATGGTTGAAACCCATTCTGTGTGATCGGAGATCCCGTGAAGCAGTATGGAGCAACAAGCTATAGTGTAACTGAGAGAAGAGAACCTTTAATGAAGGCTCATTCCATGAGAAGATGCATTTCTCTTCAACCCTGTAAGGTAGGATGGTGTATACCTTAATGTGCTCCAAGTGGTTTCATGGAACAAGGCAGTTGTTTCATTGAAACAGAGATGTTGTCCTACAGAACATCTTTAAGGAACACACCTATATGAGCCTGACTACTGGTCATAGTCTGTGAGATTTGGGTGATCTCTAGAAACTCATGAAAGGCATGGAGTATGACCCATAAGCTCCAAAACAGCGGGGATGCTACTGCAGCCTAGTATCAGTGTAGAGCTCTGGTGAAACTTGTTCGCACAAAACTGGCAATTCAAGGCATAGTCCATTGTTCAGTTGTGAACGAATGTAGCCCTAGTTCTAGATGGAAGTTCAACTTAACAGTCTCCATCAAATACTGGTATATCAAAGAGGATCTGAGAACATCTCAAGTACGGCTTAGAATCCTTGGTGGGGATTGTTAGAATATTTGGGTCTGCCCCATTATTCTATTTATTCTAAAGGATTATAGCCTACTTTTTATGTTATAGTTATTATGGTCAACGCCATACTGGTAATGGAAAAGAACTCTGCTCGGACTGGAAAAGAACTCTGGCAACGCTTCGTACGAGTCACAGGGTTGATTCTGCAGAGAATCCTGTGGGTCTCAGACAACCCTGGAGGTTCTCAAAGAACCCTGGCGGTTCTCAAAGAACCCTGGCGCTAGCCTGAGCCTGAGCCTGACTTGCGTGCGGGAGGGATCTCTCTTTCGCTGGTTATGGAAACTGAAGACGCGGTAATTGGAAGGGCTGATTATGGCAATCACTGATACCATGATTCAGCCTTCCATAATTTAGCTTTCCATAACTCAGCCTTCCCGATTCTCTCCCGTCCAGGTTCATCCTCTCGTCTCACCTGAAAGGCTATGAACAGAGAGAGCCATCCTCTATAAAGAGACTGAGTTTTTGGAGTCCATTATCCCTCCTTCTTCCTCTGCTGCAAATCTGCCTCCCCATCGCTGGAGCTGCGCGCACACCACCGGCGAGAGCAGGTGCCTCCGACACCATTGCCTCCTTGAGATCCTGCTCGGGATATCGGGGCAATCAGGTTTCTGGGGAGCGTCTCTACGCGACTGCTCGCCCAGAACTGCTACGTCTTCACCGGCGTACGGTTCACCGTCCTGGGGACTCCACCGCCGTCGAACGACTATACTGCGCCTCGTCTTCTTCCTGCACGACTCCGGCGCTCGGACTGCACTGCGTCAACGGATCTTCCTGCATCGAATCTGTACGACTACTTCGAGCAAGGCCAGTCGAGAAATATCATGAGTACAGATGATATTCCTCCAGCTGGTAACGGCGCAACCAATGCCTCTGGCGGAGGTCTCGCCCCAGGGTACTTTTCGATGTCCGAACTGTTATCTTTTATCTTATTCGTGTTCTTCTTTAGATCTGTGTTAAATTTGAACACGTGCACATGGATCGTTTCACTCATTATAGTCATGCAAATATTCGTGAATTCAATTATAACTTTTGGAATTAAAATATGGCCTATTGCAGATAATTATCCAACAGGATGGACTGTCAATGTTCCAACAAGCTGCTGCTAATAATAATGGCACCACAAGGGGTCGCAAGAACCGGCATGATATCATCAGTTGGGATGTGCTGGAGACCGAGACGAGCAGGAACTGCAAGCTGATGGCGCCAGAGACCACGGAGGAAGAAGGGAGTGATATGGTCGATGAGTTTATTCTGAATGGGTACCAGTCGTTGCTGGACAAAATGATGGACATGAGCATTAGCATGGAGAGAGGGATCGACAAGAACGCCATGAAAGGGAAGAGCATAAATGAGGCTGTGGACTTACGCACCTTGCTCATCCATGGCGCACAAGCCGTGGCCACCGGCGACGGCCTCGCTGCGACCCAACTGATCAGGAAGATCAGGCAACACTCCTCTCCAAGAGGAGATGCCACGCAAAGGTTGGCACATTGTTTCACTCAAGGACTAGAGGCACGGCTGGCAGGAACAGGGAGCCAAGTGTACAAGTCTTTCATGTCAAGGAACATCCCGGCAGTTTGCTGCTTCCAAATGATGGCGTTCAAGTTCTCCAACATAACCATTTGCAGGGCCATCGCCGGGAGGAAAAAGGTGCACATTGTGGATTATGGTGAGCATTATGGCTTCCAGTGGCCAACATTGTTGGGCTTTTTGGCTACATGGGAAGGTGGAGCACCGGAGGTAAGGATCACTAGTATTGAGCTTCCCCAGCCCGGGTTTCGCCCGGCTGCTTGGGTTGAGCAGACCGGCCGCCGACTTAGCAAATTTGCTCGGCAATGTGGAGTTCCATTCAAGTACCGTAGCATTGTGGCAAAGTGGGAGACAATTTGTGCTCATGACCTCAACATTGAACCTGATGAAGTACTCATCGTTAATGGTTTGTTCCATTTTGGGAAGTTGAGTGATGAGGGTGGTGATATAGATAGCCCAAGCCCCAGGGATATTGTCCTAAAAAACATCCAGAAAATGTGTCCAGATGTGTTCATCCTTTGCACTGAGAATAGCTCGTACAACACACCATTTTTTGTTACAAGGTTCCGGGAGGCACTATTCCATTACTCTGCAATGTTTGACATGATGGACGCAACAACCCCAGGGGATAATACCGAGCGTAAGTTGGTTGAGCAAGAACTCTTTGGACGGCGTGCCTTGAATGCCATTGCCTGTGAGGGCACTGATCGGGTAGAGCGTCCTGAGACATATAGGCAATGGCAGGTGCGCACTGATCGGGCTGGATTGAGGCAGCTGCCGCTGGATCCAGGTGTCGTTAAGGCCGTGAAGAAAAAGGTCAAGGATGGATACCACAAGGATTTTTTCATCGATGTGGATCAGCAATGGCTCTTGCAAGGCTGGAAAGGGCGCATACTCTATGCAATGTCAACATGGGTTGCTAATGATGCTATTACCTTATAGTTGTAGCTAGAGGCATTGTGATGCGCTCTTGTAAATTGAGATGCTTAGGATATTAGGTATAATAAGTTGTACGTGGGTTGGCTGATGCAGAGCTCGTGCAAATGTAGCGCAGGCAGGACGTCTTGTAGATGATATTATCTCAGAGATGTCGTAACTGCTTCTCTTTATCCATTACGAATATAGATTTCAGTGATGGTATATGAATTGTATGTTTCTGTGTTACCCATCATTAAACAGCCGTATAGTTTATCTGACGTCTTTCAACATGGGTTGGGGGCTAGTGGGCTACAGGTGAAATTAGTAAGCTTGGGAGAATTAGTGAAATAGCAACAGGGCGGTCTTATTACTGCTTAGTAAAACATAAATGACGTGGAATTTGTACATGTTAATTTATAACAGACAAACTGATTTTTTTTGCTAGGATATGGCTGCATGTTATTCTGTTGCTGAAAAGCAATTTTACAGATTACTAGTTTAACCTTTTTATGTGTGACAATTACTTGTCTTGTGAAGTTCAGTTTCAGTGCTAGCATCAGATTTTTGGGGACTTCCCTTGTGTCTCTGCAAAGTGTAAGCAAATGCATGATAAATAATTAAATATCTGCATTGGTTATTCAGAGTTTCTGGTTTCAATATTCTGTGCCATTTTGGTGCTCATTTGCAGTGGAAAAGCTAAAGTTGCATTCAGAGTTTCAGACTAGAACAGCTGAAAAAGGTTGCCAGGTTCAATAAAATTAAATGTCACGTTTTCTGCAATTTGGGAAGAGTTCAGACCGCACTGGTTATTGCAGGTATACTCCGTATGTGATTTTTTGCTTTCAGCTGATTACAGGTGTATTGCTAAATTTGCTAGGTTTGACATAATGCTCCCTATTTGTATATTCACATCTTACTATTACTAATTGGAGGCTCCTTTTGAGGACTTTACGTGAAGCCACCTAGGATCCTAGGTGGACACTCTAGAAAAAGAGAGAAATCCTGGAAATTCTCTCAAAAAAACAAAACATCTAGCCATCAATTGGTAGACTCTAATCGTCATTGATTATAAGAGCCGTTGGATGTACTTTGTTAAGAAATTACCCACCTATGCCCTTACAAAGAATTTGTATAAAAGAACCCCTTATGTGTATATCTTAATTACCCATGGCAACCATCAATATCCTACCCGTCACATATATACTCTATCTAATCTAACTACATATCGTGCGGAGATGCAAGTTAACTAAATCATCAACCAGGTCGTCGAAGGCTGTGGAAGCAAAAGTACCACTGCGGTACTACATAATACAAGAATACAGATGGCATCTGATGGCCGCTTTAAGTCACAGAATCGCCATGGCACTGATCAATCGTGAGCGTATTGTGGCGGCGGCGACTAGACCATGGCAATGTGCAGCTATAAGCGGGCCGAGTTTCAAGATCAGCTCAAGCATCGATCAAAAAAATTCCTGGTAACTAGGTGAGACCAAGTCGTCAGCACATAGATCAAGGCATGCTGATAGGTTGATAATTTGATTCATGCATGGTGGTGGTTCTTCTGTCATATCGTGGATGGAGGCAGCAAGTATTGACCTCTTCGCACCGTCAAAATATGGAGCTAAAGGTGTCTGACCCAAAATCAATGCAATAGTCAAGTGAAGATCAATATGACCAATTGTTACGGCCTTATCGGAGAAGAGGTAATCATGGCCGTCATCGCTGTCACCCAGGAGTACGATCATGCATCATCACGCAATTACCTAAATTGTACTACAAAATATGAACATATGCATGGTGTGCAGTGGCTTTTATGCAATTTATGGGTACGACTGAGTGACATTATTAACACCTTACTGATCTCTTTAAAATCTGAAAAAATATTGACATTAACACTATTTATAGAAACAAAGAAATAAAAAATGTTGTTAATAGGAGATTTTTTAAGGTACATATTTAAGTGTCTTAAAGCTTTATACTCCAATTTATTATTTACTCCTAGAACATATTCCTTCCTTTCCAAAATAGTGCAACTCTAGCTTACCGAGGAGTCAAACCTCTGAGTTTGACCAAATCTATACGATAAATTACGAACATTTATATCTTTAAATATATTTAGTACGAAAATATATCCTAAGGTTAATCTAATGAAAATTATTTTGTACCATTAATGTTATAATTAATTATCAAGTTTGAAATTATTTTGCTCCTCAGAAAATGAAGGAGAAGGAAGTAAACCACATGGAAAAAACGATAGCCCGTGCGTAGCACGAGTTGATAGACTAGTGTTATACTAATTAATTAATGTTTAATCAAGTGTGTGTATTGTCTTAGAACCTAACACCTTTTGGTTGGGGGGTTTTTACACCAAGAATATAAAAATTCCAAGAAAAAAAGCAGGAGTTTTGGTTTTTGACAGCGAGTCCTCAAGTCGCCACTTTGCAGGAACCTTCGTTGCTCCCCTGCTGCCCCGCCGGCGTCTTCCGTTCCAACTCCCACGACTTTAAAGCTCACCTGTCTTCTGTGACTTTCGTCTTCTTTTGTCTCAACTTCCTGGTCTGCAGATCGCCCGCCAGCCGGGGTCAAGGTCGCACTTGGCTGCGGCCTTCCCGGAACCTTCTGTGTTCCCTACCGTCCTGCCCCCGGCATCGTCGTACAACAGCTTCCTCGTCTGTTAGTTTAAAAGCTCGATCAAAGCACTGATTTTTTGTAAGTGTCTGTACCTCCGATCCTCCCGTTCATCCATGTCTCTCGTATCCACCCACCGGCGATGGGTAGTAGAGTACTAGTGTAGTGAGCAAGCCCAAAGATTCCATTTTTTGTTATAAATATATATATCGCCGTCCGGCCATGGCAGCCGGGCCGGAGGACGAGCCGCCCTTCTCGCCGTCCGACTTCCTCGACCTTCCCCCGACGCCCTGCCTTGAGGAGGGCAACGACAACCTCGTGCTCCCCTTCATCGCGCGTGTGCTCATGGAAGACGAAGACATCGACGACGACCACCCCGCGCTGCTCAAGGTCCAGCAGCCCTTCGCCGAGATCCTCTCTGCTGGCTCTGCATTCGCTGCAAATGATGCCACTTGGCCGTACGATCCTGTCGAGCTCTCCCAGATGCTCCTCCTTTCTAATTCTAGGACACAGCCACCACCCAGCATGGGAGCCCATTGCGATGGCCAAAACAGGGTAACCATGGAGATGCTGAACCAGGCGTTCCTCAAGGGCATGGAAGAGGCCAACAAATTCTTGCCCAAGTCCAACAACAGCTTCCTCACTGACACCTCCATAGATAGACTGTCAATGTCCCAACAAGCTGCTAATAATGACACAAGGGGCCGAAAGAATCGTCGTCACGATATCAATTGGGATCATGTCCTGGAGGCCGAGACGGGCAGGAACTGCAAGCTGATGGCGCCTGACACGGAGGAAGCTACTGAGATGGTCGATGAGTTTATTCAGAATGGGTACCAGTCGTTGCTGGACAGAATGATGGATCTGAGCATCAGCATGGACAGAGAGACCGAGAAGAACGCCAGGAAAAAGAAGAGCACCAGCGAGGCTGTGGACCTACGCACCTTGCTCATCCACTGCGCACAAGCCGTGGCCACCGGCGACCGCCATGCCGCGACCGAGCTGATCAGGGAGATGAAGCAACGCTCATCTCCAAGAGGAGATGCCACACAAAGGCTGGCACATTGTTTCACCCAAGGGCTAGAGGCACGGCTGGCAGGAACAGGGAGCCAGGTGTACGAGTCACTCATGTCAAGGCGCGTTTCTGCAGTGGAGTTTCACAAGGCCTACCAGCTCTACATGGCGGTTTGCTGCTTCCAGATGATGGCGTTCAAGTTCTCCAATATAACCATTTGCAAGGCCATCGCAGGGAGGAAGAAGGTGCACATTGTGGATTATGGTGAGCACTATGGCTTTCAGTGGCCAACTTTGTTGGGCTTTTTGGCTAAAAGGGAAGGTGGAGCGCCAGAGGTAAGGATCACTGGCATTGACTTCCCCCAACCCGGGTTCCGGCCGGCCGCTCGGGTTGAGCAGACCGGCCGCCGACTCAGCAATTTTGCTCGTCAATGTGGCATTCCATTCAAGTTCAGTAGCATTGTGGCAAAGTGGGAGACAGTTGTTGTTGATGACCTCAACATTGAGCCTGATGAAGTACTCATCGTTAATGGCCCGTTCCATTTTGGGACGCTGAGTGATGAGGGTGGCGACATAGATAGCCCGAGCCCGAGGGATATGGTCCTCAAAAACATCCAAAGGATGCGCCCAGATGTGTTCATCCTTTGCATTGAGAACAGCTCGTACAACGCACCATTCTTTGTTACAAGGTTCCGGGAGGCACTGTTCTATTACTCTTCGTTGTTTGACATGATGGACGCAATAGCCCCAAGGGATGATACTGAGCGCATGTTGGTTGAGCAGGAACTCTTTGGACGGTGCGCCTTGAATGCCATTGCCTGCGAGGGCACCGATAGGGTGGAGCGACCGGAGACATATAGGCAATGGCAGGTGCGCAACGACAGAGCTGGACTGAGGCAGCTGCCACTGGAGCCGGATGTTGTTAAGGCCATCAAGAAGAAGGTCAAGGATGGATACCACAAGGATTTTTTCATCGATGTGGATCAGCAATTGCTCCTGCAAGGTTGGAAAGGCCGCACACTCTATGCAATGTCTACATGGGTTGCAAATTAAATGACGATGCTGCCTTATTATAGTTAGTTGTAGCTAGCAGCATTGTAATGCATGTGCTCTTGTAAAATGATATGCTTAGGATATTACTAGTAGCTATAATAAGTTGTAGGTGGGTTGGTTGATGCAGAGAGCTTGTGCAAATGTAGCGCAGGAAGAACGTCACCTGGGCTAAGCCTTCCTTACTTGCTTATTTAGCATATATGGTTACCGCGTGTTGATTGTTATGTACTCCGATCCTAGGTGACAATCAAATTTATCTACAACTACTGGTTTGACTATCCATGTGCTGAGGTGTATCACTAGCTGCTGTTGTATAATTAATTACGATTTTGTTTTTGGTAGTTTCCTTGCGTCTGAAAAGAGTGGACAGATGCGTGATTCAGCTTTGCACTGATACGAAATTTGCAGCCAAGTTATGCGGCCATGATCCGGTGCAGTACTGCACGTGTTGTTAGGAGTATGAATTCCTTGTGGACCAAGTACCTAGTGATATAGAGGATGGTCAAGCAAAGCAAGCGAAGGCCAAAGGGGTTTGGTCAGGTCAGGTGGTGGGAACAAGACAATGGCATCATATATCTTGTCTGCAGAGGTAGGCGAGGGTGCACCTGCTCTGCTCTAGCCTAATGAATGGATGTGCAATTTGGTTAATCATAGTAGTCCTTAGGCATCCATTCATTCAGATTATTTTAGTTAAAGGAAAGCACCATGCATCAGAATCACTTACTAGCTGACCAGCTTAGCTCCCTGAAAGAAAGCCGCCGCCGGTGCAGCAGGTAGTTGCCTGGAAACTCATCCCATTTCCTGCAAGCAGAAGCAGAGCTTGGTTTGCATTTTGATTGCCCACTTGACACTATTTATTTATATGCAAAAGCACCAAACTTGGCCAAGTGCATGCATTTCTGTTGGCTTCATCATCACTCATTCATCACTTTGTTTGTGCATACTAGAGTACGAGGAGGAACTCAACTGAGCAGCTAGTGGTGAGTGAGTGTTCCAGCTCGCTCGGTCGTCTCCGATCAATCATGGCCGCCGCGCCGGAGGAATTCCTCTTCGTGGACCCGGAGCCGCCCTCCCCGTCCGTCTTCCTCGACCTGCCTCCCACGCCGGTCCACGACGACCCTGGCGCCTTCGATGACATGGTGCTCCCCTATGTCACCCGCCTCCTCATGGACGAGGAGGCCACCGACCAAGACAGCTTCTTCTACCAGTACCCCGACCACCCTGCCCTTCTCCAGGCGCAGCTCCCCTTCGCCCAGATCCTATCCGACGCTGCGGTCACGGCCACCACCAGCGGCGACACCACTACCACCACCTCTTCGCCTTCCTTCTCCGTCGACACCGACGACACTGGCTCTCCCGGCGGCGGGGAGGATCGTCGCGGCATCAACATCTCTGACGATTCCGACATGGTCACCTCTGCTTTCCTCAAAGGAATCGAAGAAGCCACCAAGTTCCTCCCCACCATTACCAACAACGCCCTCTTCCCCCTCGATCACGGCACTTATGATGCCCATGCCCGGGGCCGCAAGAACAGCTGGCATCCGGACTCCGCGCCGGAGCCGGAGACGGAGAGGGCTACCAAGATCATGGCGCCGGACCCATACGACGAAGAAGCCACCCGCCAGATGTTCGACGAAATGATGCTGAACGAGCGCGACATCAGCATGAAGGGCGTTGAGCAGCAGCAGGTCCCCGCCGGCGACAAAAAGCGGCGCCGAGGGCGCCCCCGCCGCCGCAGCAGCTCCATCACCGACGGCGACGACACGGTGGACCTGCACGAGCTCCTCCTCCGGTGCGCGCAGGCCATGTCCACCGACGACCACCGCACCACGCACTCACTGCTGGCGCAAATCCGCCGCCACTCGTCGCCCACCGGCGACGCCACACAGAGACTAGCCCACTGCTTCGTCGAGGGCCTGGAAGCTCGCCTCGCCGGCAATGGCAGCCGTCTCTACAACTCGCTGATGGTCCGGCCAACCTCCACCATTGATTTCCTCAAAGCCTACGCTCTCTTCATGTCCGCCTGCTGCTGCAAGAAAGTGGCCTTCGCCTTCTCCAACAAGACCATCTTCGACGCAGTCGCTGGCCACCGCAGCCTCCACATCGTCGATTACGGCCTCGGCTATGGCTTCCAGTGGCCGGGGTTGCTGCGTGGCCTCGCCGCCAGGGACGGTGGCCCGCCGGCGGTGAGGATCACCGGCATCGACCTCCCCCAGCCTGGCTTCCGCCCCGCGTTCCACGTCGAGGAGACTGGACGCCGCCTCGGCCGCTGCGCTCGCGAGCTTGGCGTCCCCTTCACCTTCCGGGGGATCACCGCCGCCAAGAGGGAGGACCTTGTGGACATTGCTGCTGATCCGGCAGATGACGAGGTGCTCGTCGTGAGCAGCCTGTGCCACTTCAGGTAAATATTTTTTTTTTCGGACTGTACCCATAAAACCGAAATATTGGACAAAAAATATTTGTGCATGATTTTGTTAGAAACATTAGATGATTCATTATGTGTATAACAATAAAGAAGTATGACAATTGATCACAAGTTTAGTCCATTAGATGATTCATTATGTGAAATTATCGTCCTCCACCGATAAGAAGGATATTTCAGATTTTTCGGTGAAGTTTCGCTGAATTTTTCTTTCACTGCTTCAGGCACCTGATGGACGAGAGCGTCGTGGTCGGGCGGCCCAGCCCGAGGGACCAGGTGCTCGGCAACATCCGGCGGATGAAGCCGGACGTGTTCATCCACGGCGTCGTCAATGGCGGGCACGGCAGCGGCTACTTCCCGACGAGGTTTCGTGAGGCGCTCTTCTTCTTCGGCGCGCAGTTCGAGCTGCTCGACGCGACGGTGGCGAGGGACAGCCCGGAGAGGATGGTGGTGGAGAGGGAGATGTTCGGGGCGGCGGCCATGAACGTGATCGCGTGCGAGGGCGGCGATAGGGTGGAGCGGCCGGAGACGTACAGGCAGTGGCAGGCGAGGAACCAGAGGGCCGGGCTCACCCAGCTGCCGCTCCGGCGAGAGGTTGTTAAGGTGGTGGTGGACAAGGTCAGGGACAAGTACCACGCAGACTTTGCTGTCGATCAGGATCACGAGTGGTTGCTGCACAGGTGGAAGGGCAGAGTGCTCTATGGCCTCTCCACATGGACATCCCGGGATCGATGATGCTACTACCTCGAGATAGTAGATTAGACTGATTTTGGTTGTGAGATTCATGTCATAGTGACAGGGGATTAACTGTGAAATTAATTAAACTGAAATTAAGACCTTTGCTCAGCTGAACCTCAGCATGAAGTTATGAACAGTTATGAGGATAGTTTTCTGTGTCTTGTCTCTGTCTGCATCATCCCAGAACAAAGTCTTGCTGCAAAAATTTTAGATCAAATTAAAGGGGCAGGACAAACAAATGGGAACAAGAAGATGATGATGGCCTACATAACTTGCATTGTGAAGCGAGCTGTTAATGTGTCAATATGAAATGTAACACACGTCCAAAGGTTGTTGAGCTGAGTTTGGTTGGTTTGTTATATAAGATAGACATAGATAGATAGAGTTAAAGCTATTGTAACAAATTCTGTTGTAGATTCACTTGGCTCAACAACCTATGGGCGAAATTCATTGTAAGCCACGCAAGGGGTTCTTCCTTGCCTATTTAACAAAGGTGCGGCCTCCTACGGGAGGTTCAACGCTTCCCATTTACTTTACATGGTAACAAGAGCCAACCTCTAAACCACATCCACCACAAACCCTACCCATGGCGAGCTCCTCCATTGGAGTTGCTATCGCCCCAACCATTGGTCATCCAGTGACCGAAAAGCTCACCAAGGCGAACTTCGCCTTATGGAAGATCCAGGTGCTCCCCACCATCCGTGGAGCACAGCTGATGGGCTACATCGATGGCACCATCGTCGCCCCTCCTCATGTGATCGAGGAGGACAAATCCGGGAAGAAGGAGATGGTCTGCAACCCGAGTTCGATACTTGGGTGGTAAAGGATCAGCAGGTATTCAGCTACCTAGTTGCTTCTCTTCACCGTGACATCCTAGCGCAGGTTTCGTCCTGCGTCACCGCACGAGGGCTCTGGCAGGCGATCGAGGAGATGTTCGCCTCCCAAACCCGTGCACGCGCCGTCAACACTCGCATCGCGCTGGCCACCACGAAGAAAGGCGCGCTCTCGGTCACAGAATATGTGGCCAAGATGCGTGCCCTTGGGGACGAGATGGCGGCATCTGGCAAGCCGCTCGACAACGAGGAGATGGTGTCCTTCATCATGACCGGCCTCGACATCGAGTTCAACCCCGTGGTCTCCGCCGTCCTCGCCCGCGTTGAGCCGATCACCGTCAACGAGCTCTTCACCCAGCTTCTCGCCTTCGAGCAGCGCATGGATTTGTACCAGGGCACCTCCGGCGGCTCCGTCAACTCCGCATCTCGTGGACGTGGCACCAGCGGTCGCGGTGGCAACTGCGGCGGCCGCATGAGCCGAGGTCGTGGCAATGGAGGCCGTGGCCGCGGCAACGGCAACAGA
Organism: Digitaria exilis; assembly: GCA_015342445.1. Classification (NCBI taxonomy): domain Eukaryota; kingdom Viridiplantae; phylum Streptophyta; class Magnoliopsida; order Poales; family Poaceae; genus Digitaria; species Digitaria exilis. The sequence continues at coordinate 34,449 of JACEFO010002940.1, forward strand.
CCCAAGGTCAAGTGCCAACTCTGCAAGAAGGATGGCCATACCGTGATGGAGTGCTGGCACAGGTTCGATGAGGACTTCGTCGCGCCTGAAGAGAAGAGCGCCAATGCCGCTGCCGGGAACAACTACAGCGTGGACACGAACTGGTACACTGACACCGGTTCGACCGATCACATCACTGGTGCACTCGACAAGATGGTGATCAGGGATCGCTACACTGGAGGGGATCAAATCCATGCCGCCAATGGAGCAGGTATGAGTATCGAACACATCGGTCGTGTGGTTTGCAAATCCCCTCAATGCAATCTTATTCCTCGTAACGTTCTGCATGTCCCTAGCGCTAAGAAGAATCTTGTCTCTGCTCATAGACTCGCTCATGATAACAATGCATATTTAGAGTTTCATCCAATTTTTTTTCTTATCAAGGACCGGGACACGAGGAAGGTCCTGCTGGAAGGAACATGTAAAAAGGGTCTCCACCCTCTTCCTGCTGCCACATTCGATCACAAGCAAGCTCTCAGTGCCTCTGGCGTCACCAAACCTTCCCTGGAGCGGTGGCATCAACGTCTTGGGCACCCATCCTATAGCATTGTTCATCAAGTAGTCCAGCAAAATAAATTGTCCTGCTCTAGCGAGTCTAGGATTGAGTCAGTGTGTGATTCGTGTCAGAAAGGGAAAAGTCATCAGCTGCCTTATCCCAAGTCAGTCAGTCAGTCGTCTGTTCCTTTGGCTTTGATTTTCTCGGATGTGTGGGGACATGCTTGTGATTCCTTTGGACGAAATAAATTTTATGTTAGCTTTATTGATGATTACAACAAATTTACTTGGATCTACCTCCTTAAGCACAAATCCGAGGTCTTCCAAAAATTTCATGAGTTTCAAACCCTTGTCGAACGCCAATTTGGTCGAAAAATCTTAGCAATGCAAACCGATTGGGGAGGTGAATATGAGAAGTTAAATTCCTTTTTCACTAAAGTTGGCATTAACAATCTTGTGCCTTGCCCACATGCCCATCAACAAAATGGCCCTGCTGAACGTAAACACCGCCACATTGGTTAAATTGGCCTTGCCCTGCTTGCACAAGCCTCTATGCCTCTTAAATTTTGGGATCAAGCCTTTCTTGCAGCTGTCTATCTCATTAATCGACTACCAAGCAAGGTCATTAATGGTGATACACCTCTTGAGTGTCTTATTGGAGGAACAGTTGATTATAACTCAGAGTTTTTGGGTGTGCTTGCTGGCCCAACCTACGGCCCTATAATTCTCACAAGCTAGCATTCCGCTCCAAACAATGTGTCAATGTTGGTTTCAGTAATATGCACAAAGGCTACAAGTGCCTAGATATTGCCTCAGGACGCATCTATATCTCGCGTGACGTTGTGTTTGATGAGAATGTTTTTCCTTTCTCTTCACTCAACCCCAACGCTGGAGCACGTCTCCGTTCCGAGATCCTTTTGCTTTCACCTTCCCTCCTAAGGCCCTGTTTAGTTTCCCAAATATTCCCCAAAATCCACTATTCATCCAACTTTTCCCTATTCGTACCAATGCTTCTAACCCTTCCTCAAGTGTGCAGGAACAACAGGGTCACGAATCGGGAGCAAATTCTCCCCAAAATCATGTGCCAAATGGTGTTTTCATGCAGCCGGCAGCCGGCACAGAACACGAGATGGATCCGCCTGCTGCGTCAGTCCGAGGATCAGGCGAGATCAGTTTGGATCGTGCGCCAGATTCGGTCGGGCCGGCGGCTTCCTCTCCTGTGCCGCCATGTCGCGCCCGGTCGGCCGCGTCCGACACCACCGCGCGAGGGGGCCACGGATCTTCTACGCCTATCGCTACGAGCGGTGCTGCTTCTACGCCGCCACAGGGATCTCCTACTCCAACTTCGGATCACGAGGTTGATCTCGCCGGATCGGGTGCGGCTGGTGCGCCTGTTACTCTCCCTGTGCAAAATCCAGGCGCTGATGAAGTGCAACTATTATGCGTCCATGCACCAGACTACAAAAAGGTATTCGAAAACCTAAAGTTTACAATGTTGGTACGGTTAGATATGGCCTGTTTTCTGCCAATGGTGAACCTAATAGTTTACAAGAGGCTTTCCATGATAAGAATTGGAAGGATGCCATGGACAGTGAGTTTCTTGCATTGCATAGGAACAAAACTTGGCACCTGGTTCCTCCTGATCAAGGTAAAAACATTATAGACTCCAAGTCGGTTTACAAGATTAAAAGGAAACAGAATGGTGAGATTGACAGGTACAAAGCACGCCTAGTTGCGAAGGGGTTTAAACAGAGATATGGTATAGACTACGAGGACACATTTAGCCCAGTAGTAAAGGCTGCAACCATTAGACTTATACTTTCTATTGCTGTTTCTAATGGTTGGAGCCTTCGACAGTTGGATGTGCAGAACGTGTTTCTTCACGGTGTTCTAGAGGAAGAAGTCTACATGAGACAGCCTCCTGGGTATCAAGATAAGAAGTTTCCTAATTATATTTGTAAACTTGACAAAGCTTTATAGGGTCTCAAACAGGCACCTAGGGCGTGGTACCATAGACTCAGTGACAAGTTGATCAGTCTTGGATTCAAGGGGTCAAAGGCTGACACATCTCTGTTCTATTTTAGAAATAAGGATCTTGTCATGTTTATTTTGATCTATGTTGATGACATTATTGTAGCTGGCTCATCAACAGGTGGAACCACTGCTCTTCTCAAGGCTCTGGCCTCTGATTTTGCTTTGAAGGATCTTGGTGACCTACATTATTTTCTCGGTATTGAAGTTGATAAAGTTAATGATGGTCTGGTTTTATCTCAGTCAAAATATGCAAGAGATGTTCTCAAAAGGACAGGTATGTTAAATTGTAAACCAGTAGCCACTCCATTATCCACGTCTGAGAAACTTTCAGCATATGTTGGTGATGTTCTTGGTCCCGAGGATTCCACAAAATATCGTAGCATTGTGGGAGCTTTGCAATATTTGACTCTCACAAGACCAGGCATTTCTTTTGCTGTGAATAAGATATGTCAGTATTTACATTCACCAACATCAGCTCATTGGACAGCGGCTAAACGAGTATTGAGATATATTAAACATACTTTGCATTTGGGACTCAGAATATCTCGGTCAGGCTCCTCATTGGTTACTGGATTTTCAGATGCACACTGGGCGGGCTGTGTTGATGATCGTCGCTCTACTGGAGGCTTTGCTATTTTCCTTGGAAGGAATCTCATCTCTTGGAGCGCACACAAGCAAGCAACCGTGTCACGATCTAGCACTGAGGCTGAATATAAGGCTATGGCAAATGCTACAGCAGAGATCATCTGGGTACAATCATTACTCCATGAACTTGGGATACAAAGTCCTCCCTTTGCTCGACTTTGGTGTGATAATATTGGGGCCACATATCTGACTTTAAATCCAATCTTTCATGCTCGAACGAAGCATATAGAGATAGATTATCATTTTGTGAGAGAACGTGTTGCACAGAAGTTGCTCGACGTGCTATTCATCTCCACTGAAGATCAGATTGCAGATGGTTTTACCAAAGGGCTTACAGTAAGAAAGTTAGAAGAGTTTAAGCGCAATCTTAATCTAGTACTACCCGGCTAAGATTGAGGGAGGGTGTTAACGTGTCAATATGAAATGTAACACACGTCCAAAGGTTGTTGAGCTGAGTTTGGTTGGTTTGTTAGATAAGATAGACATAGATAGATAGAGTTAAAGCTGTTGTAACAAATTCTGTTGTAGATTCACTTGGCTCAAGAACCTATGGGCAAAATTCATTGTAAGCCACGCAAGAGGTTCTTCGTTACCTATTTAACAAAGGTGCAGCCTCCTACGGAGGTTCAACGCCATTTACTTTACACGAGCAACTTCCGCTGCATCGTAGACGATGAAATTGAACAAGAAAGTTTCTTTCAGAGACCAACTGAAATGGGTGTTCATTGGCAGGCTACGAAAAGAATACATTACATTTCCCCCTCTCTCTACTTGTTTGTGAATTTCTAGACGCAAAGCAAACAAGACAACATGATTGGATTCCCCTGCTTGCATTCCTTGCTGATGCTCCCTTGTTTGCACTTTATTGGATTTTTCTTTTTAGAATCTCATAGTTGGATTGGATTAGAAGTTGGAACCATCGATTCGAGATCCACGAGGACGTTTCCATTCCCGTCCCCTTCCCTTTAAGTATCAGCTGCCTGCGTTGCAGTTACAGGCAGCAAGCAATCCATGGCTCCCCGGGTGTTCCAGGGCCTTCTTCCTCCGGCGCCCCGAGCCGACGCCGACGAGGCCTCCACCTCCCTCCACCTCTCTCTCATTTCTCGTCTCATGGAGGAGGAGGAGGAGGACGACGACGACGTCGCCGATTTGGGCGCCGACCACCCCGCGCTCCTGGACGCCCAGCAGCCATTCGCACAGATCCTCTTCGGCGCCCCCTTCTTGCCGGACCAAGGCCCCGCCTTTCCCGGCGGCGGCAAGGAGTACAGCACCGACATGTTCACCGCTGCGTTCTTCAAGGGCGTGGAAGAGGCCACTAAGTTCTTGCCCACCGACACTGCTGGTAACCCGCTGCTGAGGACAGAGGAGGGGTCAAGCAGCGGCAGGACATGCAGGGACAGGCACAGAGGCGGCGGCGACGACGACGAGGTGGAGGCTGAGGCCGGCCGGACCACCAAGGTGGCGGCGGCCGAGTCCGAAGAAACTAATGCCCGCGAGGTGTTCGACGAAATGATGCTGAGAGGATTCGATGCCTTCTCCGAGAGGATGGAGAACCTGAGCATTTGCAAGGATAATGAGTCTACGAACCTCGACGACAAGAAGGCGAGGAAGAGGAACAGGGCACGGCGCAAGCGGCACGTTGCCAAGGTGGTTGACCTGCATACCTTGCTCCTTCACTGTGCCAAGGCGATCATCGATGACCGTCACAGAGCGGAAGAGCTGCTCAGGCAGATCAATGACCACGCCTCGCCCACGGGCGACGCCACCCAGCGGCTTGCATACTGTTTTGCACAGGGGCTGGAGGCACGCCTGGCTGGCACCGGGAGCCAGGTGTACAGGTCGCTCACCACCAACCGCACACCACTGCCGGAGTTCCTCAAGGCCTACCAGGACTTCATGGCAACCTGCTGCTTCAGGAAAGTGGCGTTCGTCTTCGCAAACAAAGCCATCTTCGATGTCGCAGTGGGGAGGAGCAAGTTGCACATCGTGGATTATGGCCTCCACTCTGGGTTCCAGTGGCCGGAGCTGTTGCGTTTGCTGGGGGCTAGGGATGGTGGGCCACCAGAGGTGAGGATCACCAGCATAGACCTCCCGCAGCCTGGGTTCCGCCCAGCAAACCACATGGTGGAGTTGGGCCATCGCCTGAGCAACTGTGCCCGTCAGCTCCATGTGCCACTAAAGTTCCATGCTGTGGTGGCGCAGTGGCACACCGTTTGCATCGACGATCTGAACGTGGAACCTGATGAGGTCCTTGTCGTCAACGACCTGTTCAATTTCAGGACCTTGATGGACGAGAGCGTCATTATAGACAGCCCGAGCCCCAGAGATGTCGTCCTCAGTAACATTGCTAAGATGAAGCCTGATGTCTTCATCCAAGGCATTGTCAACGGTTCTTATGGAACCTTCTTTCTGTCTCGGTTCCGAGAGGCCCTCTTTCACCATTCCGCGCTGTTTGACATGCTTGATGCAACCATGCCACGGGACAGCCAGCTGCGGTTGGTGCTTGAACGGGACATCTTTGGTTGGGTTGCCTTGAATGCCATTGCTTGTGAGGGTGAGGACCGGGTGGAGCGTGGTGAGACATATAAACAGTGGCAGATCAGAAACCAACGGGCTGGCCTCAGGCAACTGCCATTGAATGGCGAGTCTGTTAAGATGGTGAGGGACATTGTCAAGAATCACTACCACAAGGATTTTGTTATAGAGGAGGGTCAGCAATGGCTGCTACAGGGGTGGAAGGGCCGCATCCTCTTTGCCCACTCAATGTGGGTGGCAGATGGTGCTAGCACGGAATGTTAGTTTTACACACTGAAACATAAATGGAATATTAGTATCACATACAGTTATAGCTAGTGTTATTATGCGGAGATGTATACATATGCAGACTTTGATTAGTTGCATGTTTCCTGATTACTTAAGGTAGGCAGCAACTGCCTTGGCTCTCAATCTCACTTCTTTCTCTGACTTATTCATTCGTTATAGGTGAGGTGGAAGATGCGTACGGCACTGAGGAAATAAATTGGATACTGCGGTGTAAAATAAATGAACAGAAGAATCGGTTATCTCACCCTCATGTATTTTAAAATTGGATACGTCATGGAAATATGAAACTATTGGCTCACGCCAAGGAATAACGCTAATCACTAGGTTTGTTGCTAACACTAGTTGCACAAGTTTGGTATCAGGGACATGGAGAATCTGTGCATGGCCATGGCCAATGAGAACCAAACAAAGGGCTGCAAGCCTGCAACAAGGTATGTTTGGACCTACGTACATTGTTGTTTGGTTGCGCAAAGGAGGTAACCATGAACGATCACATGTCGCAGGTGACCTGCTGAAACAGATTAAGCAGCATGCTTCAGCAACAGGGGATGCCACACAGAGGCTAACTCAGTGTTTTGCTAAGGGCTGGAAGCACGGCTAATGAGCACATGAATGCAGCTTTGGAAGTTGCTCATGGCAGGGCATTCAATAGTTATTGATTCCCTCAAGACCTACAACCTTTTAATGGTGGCCTACTGCTTAATTCGCCAAGGTGTCATTCATTTTTTCCATGATGACCGTTGTGGATGCAATGGTGGGCTGCACGCTGTGGATTACAGTATGCATTATTGGTTTCAGTGGGGAGGCTATAATCCATTGTCTGACTCAGGTTCAGTAAGGTAAAGAAATTGCCGTTGTCTTGCCAACTGCGAGGTTCAGTAAGGTAAAGAAATTTTCATAAGATCAACTGGTGCTACAGCCTTATTGTTGCACCATCTATTCAAAATTGGTGTGTAGATGTTATGGCTAGTTATTCATCTATTCAGTAGGGAGAATTAATCCAACTTGCCCTCCTATGGAGGCTCTGAGTTTTAGAGAGCATTAATACATATTGAACTCTCAGTTTCCTCACAATCTTCTTCCTAAAATCTAGCCTGCCAACCGACCCTAACAAACTTGGAAAGAAATCAAAACAACTAAGGACTCGTTGTTGCCTGGGTCTTCTTCCTGCACTCGAATTTCCTTCCAAAGAATGTGTCCACAACATTAGAGATGTGTTTCTTCATTCTTGAAACCATGCATGTTTTATGTGCTTCCATTTCTAACTACTTGCCTGAAATTCGTCTTAATTTTGTATGCACATTTCTTTCTCATTTCAAATCAATAACATTGCTACTTATTTGTTAGTCAGCAAGTTTGAAGTGTCCATCTAATAGGGGAGAAGCTAAGGGCTAAACATGATCAGCGTGTAGAATGCAACCAAGATTCTGCTGGAATTAATTTTGGCTGACACTTGTCCATGCAATTTCTTAGAAAGTTTGAAGTTTAAGGGCAAAGTAGGGCAGTTTGTTCAACATTTTCTATGTAGTCGCTTTTGATAACTGGAAGTATCTGCTGTAACTTAGAAAAGAATTTCCCTACAATCTTGGAAGTTAAATATAACATGTAAAATATAAGCAACCATCATTGATTGTTGTGGGATTCATGTAATTCTGACTGGCAGCTGCAGGGTTACAAGACTCAGTGGCAGATGACACCAGCCCAGAATATTGGCATTACTTTTTGATGCACTAGAACAAATAATTTTCTGGAATTTTTCTCGGTGTCTATTCCAAAGAAGTAAACTTAAGCATTGCAGCCTGAAGAAAATGTATGATTGACTACAAATCTTGTGGATCTGCTCATAGGTAAATGTTTCTCTGATTAATTATTTCTGTATTTACAATATCTTCTCTGTGTGTTTGTTTGATCATTTTACAGAACCATAGCATTTCTGGGCCCTGTTTATCTGTCAACCTGCAGGCGTTAATTACTCATAATTTGGTCCTCTGGAGCAGGAAAGAAACAAAGGACTTGACATGTTTACAGTTGTATACAATTCTATATTAACTTAGTGCGAGAATGGTGGGATCAGGCCAGCAGGAAGATGGCTGACCAAGCCAAAAAAGGTCTCAATTCAGTAATAATCTTGGTGGCCTGGTCCCTATGGAATCATAGGAACCGGTGTGTCTTTGATGGACTGCAGGATGAACTGAAAACTTGGGAATTGGCTGGGGCTAGAGGAATTACTCAACTCCTCGCCCTGCGGCCTAATGATTAGCTTAGTGCGAATCCACGGTGAAGGGTTGTTTATTTAGTTATTTTTGTAATATAGTGTGAGCGTGTGTGTGTTGGGGGGGTTGTTACTGGTTTTTGTCCCTTAAAAAAAATCTTTGTACTGGTCACTGGGTGCTACACCCTTTTTTCTTCTTAATATATTGATACGCAGCTCTCCTGCGTGTTCGAGAAAAAAAAATTCTATATTAACTTGATAATCACTGGCAATATCCAGGGAAAAAGATTAAAAATATTGAAATGTTGTTTTTGAAATCTTCACTCCCATGTGACTGTAACAGACATAATCCTGAGATTTGTCGAAAGATTGCTTTTCTCCAAAATCTTGCTGCTTTTGACGGATAGAAGGATGGCTCCAACACCGAGATGAATGGCATGGGTATCTCCTTATCTCCGTCTTTCTCAAGACCTATTCTTTGTCCTTGTGTGCAGACAACCTCCTTGGACATGCCACGCTTTGGTGATTCCAACACTCAATAATGAGAGCTTGTCTAATTTACATGGATTGGATGGAGTGGAGGACAAGTCCAATATAATACTATGTGTCTGTTCATTTGGCACAGCTCCTACCCAGACAACATAGGTATGTTGCCTCTAATCAGCTAAAGCTAGCTCCATCTGTAGGTAAGATGCTCAATGCTTGCCTTGAAACGCAGTTTCTTTTTTCTATGTTTCTGTTTACTAATATGATTTATATTCGTATAAGGGTTATTTAAATACTCACTCTGTTTTTTTTAAAAATATGAATTGTAGGACAAGCTAATTTAGTTCATTATGAATTAATTAGTTTGTCCCAGACATAATATAGTACACTCTACCTTTACCATTTCCTATGGATAAAAGAAAATATTGTCTTTATTTGCTTTGTACAGTATTCAGGCAAGATGGGTTACAGCCAGCTCTTGTTTCCATTATCGAAGGATCATTTGGCTCATCGAACACTTCATTCTTAGATATGTTCTCCTGATCTTGTGATCAAAAGATTCAAAACCTACTCACAACATTACCAACGTACCATTGATCTCCATGGACACAGACTTGGAAGACATTTTTGTGGACTGCTTCGCGGACCCTTCACCACAATCCTCACCTGCCTTTCTTGAGCTTCCCACGATGCCAGATGGAGATGGTCAGGGTCTGCTCCCCCCTGATGATATGGTGCTCTCATATGCTGCACGCATGCTCATGGAGGACACTGACAGCAAATTCTTTTACAAATACTATGACAGCGCTGCACTACTCCAGGTGCAGCAGCCCTTTGCTGAAATACTCTCTTCCCCTTCCTTCAGTGCAAACAACAGCAATGGCATCAACATGGGTAACACAAGGGGGGGGGGGGGCATGGATTTGTTGCAGGGTGGCATTGGTGATCAGAACACCCTCAGCTCGGCTTTCTCCAAGGGTACGTATGCGGTGGGTGCTTTTCTGAAGGGCATGGAAGAGGCTAGCAGATTCTTGCCCACAGGCGATGTCTACAGAAGGAACATGCAGGAAAACCAAATTTTCAGGGAAAGCAGCACTCCTGGGGGGTTAAAGAAGAGGTATAATAGGGACGAGCATCCGGAAGAGAGAGTAGGCAGGGCCAGCAAAGCTATAATGGTGATGGGTGAGCTGGAAGAGATGCGTGATGAAATGATGGTGCGTGGGTACAAGATATGCATCAAAGACATGGACGACCTGCGCATTGCCAAAACTAATGAGGTAGAGAAGAACAGGTTGGGTGGTAGTAAGGTGAAGAAAGATATGGTGGACCTATGCACATTATTGATCCATTGTGCTCAGGCAGTGGCTGTGAATAATCACAAGGGCGTGCACGAGCTGCTGGAGCAGATCAAGGGGCATGCATCAAAAACAGGGGATGTGGCACAGAGGCTTGCGTATTGTTTTGCCAAGGGGCTGGAGGTGCGGTTATTAGGCACGGGGACTCAGCTTTGTCAGTCGCTAATGGTGGAGGGTCCCTCGACCCTAGAGTTCCTCAAGGTCTACAACCTGTACATGGCAGCTTGCTTCTTCATCAGGGCTACGTTCATTTTTAATGCTATGGTCATTGAACATTTAATGGTGGGGAAGAACAAGCTTCACATTGTAGATTATGGTCTGCAAAATGGGCTACAGTGGGCAGGTTTGCTTCACCGGATGGCGAATAGGGAAGGCAGCCTGCCAAAGGTGAAGATAACAGCCATAAGCCACCTCCAGCCTAGGCCATGTCCGGCTGAGCGGATTGAGGAGATAGGGCACCAACTGAGCAAGTGTGCTAGTAAATTTGGTGTTCCATTCAAGTTCCATGCCATCACGGCAAAGTGGGAGGAAGTCTGCATCGACAACTTGGACACGGATGCTGATGAGGTGCTTGTTGTGAGTGACCTCTTTAGTCTCGGGGTCTTGATGGATGAGAGCATCTACTTTGATGACCCAAGCCCAAGGGATACTGTCCTCAATAACATAAGGAGGATGCAACCAGATATCTTCATCCAGAGCATCGTGAACTACTCATATGGCACCTCCTTCTTGACACGGTTCCGAGATGCTTTATTCTATTACAGGGCGCTATTTGACATGCTGGATGCAACCATGCTGCAGGAGAGTAAGTTGCGGACGGTGCTGGAGCAGGGGATGTTGGGGCGCTCTGTGTTCAATGTCATTGCCTGCGAGGGTATGGACCTGTTGAACCATCCAGAAAGATATAAACAGTGGCAAGCAAGAAACCAGCGGGCAGGTCTGAGGCAGCTGCCACTGAAACCAAACATTGTTAATTTACTGAGGGACAAAGTAAAAAAGGACTATCACAATGACTTTTTGCTTAGTGAGGATGGTCACTGGTTGGTGCAGGGATGGATGGGGCGCATCCTCTATGCACACTCTACATGGGTAGCAGACAAGGGTGCTTCTGGATGAAGCTTAGTTTTTACGGACAGGGTAGTTACTGCAGGCGAGTCCCGTCTGGTTTTTAACTATTGAAAGATTGACATGGTTTCCATCAGCTCCCACAGATCCATGTATGCTGTTTTTCTGAGTTTACTCATTCAGGGCAGCTACAAAATCTGCTACTATATTCTATTACGTGTGCTGTAAATTACAAGTTAAAGTGTTCAGTTTTTTTTTCTTGAACACACCGGAGCACTGTGTATCTTTATATTAAGAGAGATAGTCTAAGTACAAGACATCATCTCACCTTGGACCAGAACGAGAGATGTATGGTCTGAATTTATATAGAGAAGTTACAGCTTACCATACAAAGGAACGACTTGACCAGGCTAACCTAATAAATCAACTCAAGATTAGCAACCTGAGACATCATCTCTATTGGTCAGCTGTCCAGTGTGGGTAATCCAATAGACATTTTACATTTCCTGGAGCTATGATGCGTATGTGTAGATGTTATGCGTATGTGTCAGATGTGTCAGTAAGGTTCAGTGCTTGAAAAGACTGGGAGGGTTTCAAGTTCTTTATATCACCTTGATGTAACGTTTTTGAAATCAACCAAAACTTCCCTTATATCAAAGGCATACTTCCTTACTTTTGATAGACTTATTTACCAATTAGTCTATGCAGTCTATGCATAAGTTGGTAATTTCTTCAACATCCGATGATACAAGAGATACAAGAGAACTGCATGGTATTTTATTGAGTACCAAATGTACAATACTCCAACACAGTAGCACAAATTAAACACACATGACACCGCACCCACAAAAGATCACACTACACAGTGATAATTGCACCACACTAATACAGGGAACACTAACACAAAATCGAGGAGAAAGCTCTTGTTGAACACTAAGATCTCTTTCGTCTTCTATTTTCTGCAACACCAAAGACAGCGGTGGTGGATAGTTTAGGGTTTTACTTTACATTGTCTTTTAATAATGATAGTGCTAGTAGTTTAGATATGAATATAGGGTTTACTTTACATCAGTCTGTACACTGACATAAGCGGGGTGTGGTAGTGACGGGTAATTTAGATGAAAATTTAGACCTTGTTTAGTTCCCAAAGTTTACAAAAAGAAAAAAAAAGGTTTGGAGTTGTTAAGTTTCATGTGTTCACCACGAGGTTTGGAGTTGTTACTTGTTAGTAGTATCGCCCCTCTAGGGTGCAAAAGAAAAATATTACTGGATACGTTATGCACAGGTATGTTTCCTACTAGAAAAAAACATTAGCAATTTCCAGAAATCGGACCATTTCAATAACAACATTTTCAGGTTTTGCTAGATCCATTTAGAATGGAACAGACAGAATCCTAGGATCAGTCATAAAATTGTCTTTTCTCCATTATCTTGAAGATTTCTATGGCACAAATGCCAAAGAGTGGCTCCGACACCAAGACAAATAGGATGGTACTCCCTCCGTTCCAAATTGTAAGTCATTCCAAGATTCTTGGAGAGTCAAACTCTTTTTATGTTTGACCAAAATTATAGAGTTAACCACAAAAATTTATGGAACCAAATAGATATAATCTAAAAATATACTTAATAAAGAAACTAATGGTACTTATTTGGTATCATAAATCCTACTACTTTGTTATATAAATTTGGTCAAACTTAAGATAGTTTGACTCTCCAAGAATCTTGGAATGACTTACAATTTGGAACGGAGGGAGTATGTCCTAATCTCCCTCTTTTTCGTCCGAGTGTGCAGGCAACCTCTCGATATGGCAAGATTTGGTACAGTAATTGGATTGGTGAGCGGCAAATCCGAGATAGTATTATGTCAGCTAATGAGCTAAAGTTTCTGGCAGGACTCATGCTGCTTGTCTTGAAACTCTTCTTTTTTCTCCGTGTTTCTGATCATCAATACTTTATGCTTGTTTTCCTTCTTAATATTTTCAAATGACATTACTTCTAAATACAATGCCAGCTTGGAAAAAAAACATTATCCTTGTTTGCTATGAGCAGTAGCAAGCTATTGTCTCTATTATCCAGGAAATATGGGATTATAGCTAGCCATCGGCTCCATTACCCGTGCAACATTAGGACCACCATACTTTAACTCTTATAACAAGGTCTGTTCTCTTGCAGTATCGGCACCACGGTATTACCAACGATCTCTGTGTCCACCACCCACGAGGAATTCTTTGTGGAGGGTCTCGCAGACCCTTCTCCACCTTCACCATCTCTCTTCCTTGGTCTTCCTACAATGGACTATAGTGTTGGTCAGCATTCACCCTCCCCTGATGATATTGTCCTCGCGTACGTCTCTCGCTTTCTCATGGAGGACGATAATGAAGACAAACTCTTGCGCCAAGACTCTGATCACCATGCACTTCTCCAGGCGCAGGAGCCCTTTGCCCAAATTCTGTTGTCCTCTTCCATCAGCACAAACAGTAACAACAGCATCAATAGGAACAACATGGAGGGGGCCAATAATTTGCTGCAGGGTTCTAGTGGTGATCAGTGCTCTCTCAGCTCAGTCTTCTCTATGTGTGTGGATTCAGTGGGGGCGTTCTCGAAGAGCATTCAAGAGGCAAGCAGGTTTTGCCCAAGAGACAATAGCATTAGAAAGGAGCAACAGGTGCACCAAAGGGTCACAGAATGTAGCAATCATAGGGTAATGAATAAGAGGTATAGCAAGGACGAGCAGCTGGAGGTGGAGGTATGCAGGGCAAGGAAAGCTATGGTGATGATGGAAGAGATTGAAGAGGTGTTCGGTAAAATGATGCTGCGTGGGTATGAAACATGGAGGAACGACATGGAGAAGCTACACATAGCCAAGGCCGATGAGGCGATGAACAGCAAGAAGAGTGGTAGCAAGGCAAAGAGTGATGTGGTGGACCTAGGCGCATTGCTGATACGTTGTGCACAGGCAGTGGCTGCAGGTAGTGTCATGCCCGCTCAGGAACTTCTGAAGCAGATCAGGCAGCATGCTTCATCAACAGGAGATGCCACACAGAGGCTAGCTCAATGTTTCTCCAAGGGCCTAGAGGCACGTCTAGCAGGCACAGGGAGCCAGCTTTGTCTATCGGGGATGGCAGACCGCACCTTGGTTGTAGAGTACCTAAAGGCCTACAAGCTTTACATGGCAGCTTGCTGTTTCAACAGGGTAGCGCTCTTTTTTAACATTATGACCATTGAGAATGCCATGGCTGGGAAGAGCAAGCTTCACATTGTAGACTTTGGTCCTCATCATGGTTTCCAATGGGCGGGCTTGCTCCGCTGGATGTCGAGCAGGGAAGGTGGCCCACCAGAGGTGAAGATAACCGCCATAAACCGCCTCCAGCCTAAGTCCTGTCCAGCTGAGGGGATTGATGACACAGGGCACAGATTAGGCAAGTGCGCCCTTGAGTTTGGCGTTCCATTCAAGTTTCATGCCATCACCGCGAAGTGGGAAACAATTTGTGCCGATAACTTGAACACAGATGTTGATGAGGTGCTTGTCGTGAATGACCTTTTTAATTTCAGTATCTTAACAGATGAGAGTATCTACTTTGATAGACCAAGCCCAAGGGATGTTGTCCTCAATAACATCAGGAAGATGCGACCTGATGTCTTTATCCAGGGTGTTGTGAATAGCTCATATGGCACCTCCTTCTTGGCACGGTTCCGGGAAGCTGTGTTCTATTACAGCGCACTTTTTGACATGCTTGATGCAACCATCCCGAGGGAGGATAACATGCGATTGGTGCTTGAACAGGGCATGTTGGGGCACTCTGTGCTGAATGTTATCGCTTGCGAGGGTATGGAACTAATGTACCGCCCTGAGAAGTATAGACAGTGGCAGGTGAGGAATCAGAGAGCAGGCCTGAGACAGCTGCCACTGAAACCAAACATCATTCAGGTACTGAAGGAGAAGGTGATGAAGGACCATCACAAGGACTTTTTTGTTGGTGAGGATGGCCAGTGGTTGCTGCAAGGGTGGATGGGGCGCATCCTCTATGCCCACTCTACATGGGTTGCAGATGCCATTGCTGAATGAAGCTTTAGTGTTTTTGCTACTACCTTTCTCAGCTTCCTGCTCTTCAGTAGATGCCTGAATAGCTGTTGTACTAGTAAAGAATTGAGAGATGGCTTCTCTGCAGAAGTTGATTAAATTTCTTGTGCGCTGTTGTGTTGAGTTCAATGAGGTAAATAAGTTTTCCTATGGAGAACTAGTGTTTCAGCATCAGATTCTTGATAAGCGAGTATGGCTACACCAGCTATTCAGAATTGGTGAGCGCAGATTATATTCGTTTTTCCCCAACCTATGCATGTTTAATGTGCTCACATATATTCTTCTCTCTCTTGGTAACATAACGAAGATCTTTCTTGCATTAAAATTCCACAAAAAAGGTACTGTGTTGGCGCAGTATATTTTTAAAATTCACTATGTTTGGGTCTGATCATGCTATAGGTCTACATTCTCGTAGTCTGGCTCTTATGTTGAATGGTGGATGCAGGATAGAAACAAGGACAACTTTTTATACTACGTACACATATTATACTACTTACTCCAGCTATAAGCACTGGCAATTCCCAATAATTATGTAATCACAAGGTTCCCTCTACGAATGGAGCAGACAGGATCCTCGGATCTGTCGTGGAATTGTTTTTCTATACGGCCACTTATGCACTTGATGGGACTGGGTCAGAATAAGCAGAAGCGTGCGATTGGGTCAGAATAAGCAAAAGCGTGGCTCCAAAACTCTAAAACATTAAAATGGAATAGCATCTCCATCTTTCTCAAGACCCTTTCTTTGTCCATGTACGCTTCTAACTAGATATTGTTCGAGTGTATTAAGGCCTGGCCCATATAGAGGCCCATGTAGTGTTGTATATATCTCACCCTTCTAGGATTAGAGTGGCAATATAGAAAATATTTCCTCTAACATGGTATCAGGTTAGGGTTAGGCTTCTCTCTCCTCCCTCCTTTCCCAGCCGCCGCCCCAACCTCTCCAGGCCGCTGCCGGCGCCGCCATCCCCATGGCTGGCCGCCAGCAGCCGCCGCCACCCCTCCCCACCTTCCCTCCCCTTCCTACCTCCTCTCCGCCGCCGCATCCCCGCGCGGGATCTAACGCCGCCGCCGCTGGCGCGGCCTCTGCAGCCGCCGCCGCGGCTGTCGACGGCGTAGGCGCATCAGCCTCCAGCGCGGCTGGCGCAGCCCAGGAGCCGCGCTGCCGTCGCTGCAGCCACGCCTGCCGCCGCCGCCGCAGCTGCAGCCGCTACTGCCGCACGGCGCGGCCGGCGCAGGGGCTGGCGCGGCCGGCGCAGGCCCTGGCGCGGCCGGCGCTGCTGCTACTGCCATTGAGCAGCCCCGCCCCTGACCCTGGAGCTCGCGGCCTCCTACTACGCCGAGCTCACCACTCTCGCGACCGCCGCGGGTCTCGCCAACCCCGTGGGCCTCACCCACCTCGCGTCCACCGCGGGCCCGCGCGGCTACGCGGGCTCCCTCCCCCTCGATGGAGACATGCGGGTCTTCGACCCAGTGGTCTCAGCGGGCCATCCTCCTCTTCGCGACACGGGCAAGCAGGTTCGCCGACGGGGCCGTGTCGGCCGAAGCGGCCCTCGCTGTCGCCCTCAGTGCGGCGGCGACAGCCAAAGAGCGGGTTCGCGCGGCCTCTGCCACCTGGGCTCGTGAGCGTGCCACCGCAGACGCTCTCGCTCGCCGGGTTGCCGAGGCTGAGCGTTACCTCCATCCCGCCTCCAGCTCGCAGCTCGTCGTCCCCTCCACCGCCGTCGGCGCCTCTTCTTCACGCCTCCCTCCGCTCGAGGTCTCTCGCGGCCATCTTCCCGACCCGGTGGTCACCCAGCTCCACCTTCAGGCCCTTGGTGTCCAGCACATCCGAGGGATGGTCAGCATTGTACTCGACTCTTCGTCCACCTCCTACAACCGTTGGCGGGATCAGGTGCTCATGGCTCTCCGGCGCTACCACCTCACCGACCACATCCTCGCCGACACTCCTGAGGCTGTACGGGACATGATGTGGCACCTCCTCGACACCGTCGTCTTGTCCTGGATCTCTGGGACCGTCGCCCAGGATCTCCAGGACTCCGTCAACACTCTCGGAGGCACCGCACGTGCTGCTTGGCTGGCCCTTGAGAACCAATTTCTTGGGCACGCCAAGACTCGTGCCCTTCAGCTCAGTGCGGCCTTCACCAACTTCGAGCAGGGTGACCTCTCCGTCGGGGAGTACTGCCGCAAAATGAAGAGCATGGCCGACTCTCTTGCGAACCTTGGCTGCCCCGTGGAGGACCGGCTCCTGGTGCTCCATATCCTCCATGGCCTCAACGACACTTTCGACCACATACGGGACTGGATCACCAGGCAGTGGCCTTTCCCCTCCTACCTACAGGTTCGGGATGACCTTGTCCTGAAGGAGCTCACCCGACGTCCCTAGGCGCCCATGACTCCCTCGTCCTCCTCCACCTCGCTCGTGGCCTCTCCGCCGACCCCTGCGACTCCGCCAGCCACCTCTCTCCTTGGTGCTCCTCCCCCCGAGCCGAGCGGGGGTGGGGGGAACCGTGGTGGCCGACGTCGCCGGGGAGGGGGTCGCGGTGGTGGCTCTGGAGGAGGACGTCGGGGCCCACATGCTCCGCCTGCTCCTGGTGGCTCTTCTCCCGCTCTTGGGGGTACGCCCTGGCCATCCTTCTCCAACCCGTGGTCAGGGCGTATCTCGATGTGGCCGTTTCTGGCTCCAGGCGGCGGACCTCGACCTCAGCACCAGCCTGCGGCTCTGGTTGCGGGACCTGCTCCGTCGGGCCTGACGTCTTGGCTTCCACCCACCCAGCCCAGCCTGCCACCTTTCTGGCCTGGTGGATGGGACCAGGCAGCGTTGGCTCAGTCGTTCAGCACCATGGGCCTGACTCCGCTGAGCAACCCCGAGTGGATCGCCGATTCGGGGCCTCGTACCATACGACCCCTGATCCTGGTATACTTTCTTCCGTCCACTCCCCACCTGTCTCTTGTACTTCTTCAATCATGGTGGGGAACGGTTCCTGTCTTCCTGTCACTTCTGTGGGCACTGCTCCTGGTCCTTTTCGTCTTTCCAATGTTCTTGTTGCCCCTCAGATGGTTCACAACCTTCTTTCTATTCGTTAGTTTATTGCCGGCAACTCTTGTTCTGTTGAATTTGACTCTTCTGGTCTTACTGTAAAGGATCTGGCTTCTCGGCGCCCACTCCTCCGATGTGACAGCCCGGGACCCCTTTACACCTTCCGCCTCCCGTCTTCCGCTGCTCCGACATCAACTTCTTCTACTTCATCCGCGGCTTTCGCCACCACATCTATTTCCACGACTTGGCACCGTCGGCTCGGTCATCCCGGTCGTGACGTTTTGGCCCGTCTTAGTCGTAGTACAGGTCTCCCATGTACTAGGGCTCCTGATGAGCATCTTTGTCATGCGTGCCAGTTGGGTCGTCATGTTCGGCTTCCTTTTTCTTCTTCTTTGCATGCGAGGCATGCTTTTGATCTTGTTCATTATGACTTATGGACATCTCCTGTACTCAGCATTTCTGGTTATAAATATTACATGGTGGTGGTGGATGATTTTTCTCGTTACTCGTGGACTTTTCCCTTGTGAGCAAAGTCTGATGCTTTTCCTATCCTTCTCCACTTCTTTGCTTGGGTTTCTACTCAGTTTGGTCGCACTGTGAAGGCTGCTCAGTGTGACAATGGTCATGAGTTTGATAACCACAACTCTCGTGACTTCTTTCTCTCTCAGGGGATTCGGCTGCGTCTGTCCTGCCCGTACACCTCTTCCCAGAACGGCAGGGCTGAGCGGATGATTCGCACCACAAACGATGTCATTCGCACCCTTCTCATTCAGGCCTCTCTTCCAGCCCGATTCTGGGCTGAGACTCTCCATACAGCTACTTATTTGCTCAACCGCCTCCCCTCCACTGCCACTTCTGCCCCCACTCCACACCATGCTCTCTTCGGTACTCCTCCCAGCTACGATCACCTTCGTGTCTTCGGGTGCGTGTGCTACCCTAACACCTCTGCTACTACTCCTCATAAGCTCGCGCCCCGCTTGACTCGTTGTGTGTTTCTCGGTTACTCCCCTGATCACAAGGGGTACCGCTGCTTTGATCTTACCTCCCGTCGTATCCTCATCTCCCGGCACGTCGTCTTTGACGAGTCAGATTTTCCTTACTCCACCTCTACCACCCCGTCTCCCGACCCTGAGCTGGAGTCCCTCTTTCCGACTGGCCCGGTGGTTCCACCACCAGTTTCTATTTATCCTCCCTCTACAGGTGTTCCTGGTCCGGTGTCACCGCTCTCGGTGGCTCCTATCGGCCTGTGGGTGGCCCCGGAGCCCCCCGTCATGCCACGCGCGGCGCCGGCGTCCCTCATCGCGCAACGCGTGGCCCCGGAGCCCCCCACCGCGCCACACGCGGCCCCGACGTCCCCCATCGCGCCACGCGCGGCCCCGGGCCCCCCGCCACGCCACGCGTGGCGCCCGAGTCCCCGGTCGTGCCACGTGCGGCCCTGGAGTCCCCAGTCGTACCACACGCGGCCCTGGAATCCACTGCCGCGACCCGTGCGGCCCCGGAGCATCTACCGGCACCCCTCGTGCCTCCGAGCTTCCCTGCATGCTCCTGGTAGCCTGTCCACGTCTACCGGCGACGTCGCTCCCGCCACCGCCTCCTCCCTCGGCACCGCCAGCCCGCCCTCGGATCAGCTCCCGCATCGATCCGGGCGTGTACCACCCGCCTGTTGTCCATCGGGATCCTGGCCATACCCATCCCATGGTGACACGGCGGGCGGCGGGCGTCTCGCGACCTGTGGCTCTCTCTGCCATCGAGAGTGAGCCGGGGGTCTCTCCGGTACCTTCGTCTATCCGCGAGGCTCTGGCTGACCCTCACTGGCGTCGCGCGATGGAGGAGTACGCGGCCCTTCTTGCCAACCAGACGTGGTACCTCGTATCGAGTCCGTCTGGTGGCAACGTCGTCACCGGCAAGTGGATCTAGACCCACAAGCGCCAGGCTGACGGGTCCCTGGAGCGCTACAAGGCTCGCTGGGTCCTTCGCGGCTTCACCCAACGGCCTAGTGTGGACTACGACCAGACCTTCAGTCCAGTGGTGAAGCCGGCCACCGTGCGCACGGTTCTCTCGCTGGCTCTCCAGCGCTCGTGGCTGGTTCACCAGTTGGACGTGAAGAACGCCTTTCTTCACGGGACTCTCACCGAGACCGTCTACTGCAGCCAGGCGACGGGGTTCGTCGACACCAGTCATCCCGATCTGGTGTGCCGCCTCAACAAGTCACTCTATGGCTTGAAGCAGGCTCCCCGGGCGTGGTACTCTCGGTTCGTCACGTTCTTGACCTCGCTGGGCTTCACCGAGTGCAAGTCGGACACTTCGTTGTTCGTCTTCCGCCGAGGCACCGAGGCTGCCTATCTGCTGTTGTACGTCGACGATATCATTCTCACGGCGTCCAGTCAGCCCCTGTTCCAGAGTATCATCCACTCTCTGTAGCAGGAGTTCGCCATGAAGAATCTGGGCGTGCTCCACCACTTTCTGGGAGTCACCGTGGAGCCCCATCCTTCCGGCCTCTTCCTCCACCAGCGACAGTACGCTCTCGACATCCTGGAGCGGGCAGGGATGGCTGACTGTAAGCCCTGCGCCACTCCAGTCGACACCCAGGGCAAGCTCTCGGCGGAGGAGAGCCCTCCTGTTGCTGACCCGACGGCCTACTGGAGTCTGGCCGGGGCTCTGCAGTACCTCACCTTCACCAGGCCGGACATCGCCTACGCAGTCCAGCAGATCTGCCTCCATATGCACGACCCTCGTGAGGCACACCTTGCTACCCGAAGCACTTGCTGAGGTACGTTCGGGGCACGGTGGACTGCGACCTCACCCTTCACCGGTCCCCCTCCACCGAGCTCGTCATCTACACCGACGCTGACTGGGCCGGCTGCCCCGACACCTGTCGGTCTACCTCGGGCTACGCTGTCTTCCTCGGCGGCAACCTCGTCTCCTGGTCGTCCAAGCGGTAGCCGGTGGTCTCCCGCTCTAGTGCCGAGGCGAACTACCGTGCGGTTGCCAACGGCGTGGCTGAGGCGTCCTGGCTACGACAACTCTTGGCGGAGCTCCACAGCCCGCTCACCAAGAGCACGCTCGTCTATTGTGACAACGTCAGCGCCGTCTACCTCTCCACCAACCCGGTTCAGCACCAGCGAAGGAAGCATGTGGAGATCGACTTGCACTTCGTTCGCGACCGGGTCGCCATCGGGCAGGTCCGGGTCCTCCACGTCACGACCACCTCCCAGTTCGCCGATATCTTCACCAAGGGACTACCCTCCTCGACGTTCTCTGAGTTCCGGTCCAATCTCAATGTAACCAGTGGCTAGTTGAGACTGCAGGGGGGTGTTGTGTCTGTGTCCTCTTTCTTGTTCAGTCTTCAGCACCGCTGCGTCGGTAGCTCAGACTGCAGGGGGTGTTGGAGTGTATAGAGGCCCATAAGGCCTAGCCCATATAGAGGCCCATGTAGTGTTGTATATATCTCACCCTTCTAGGGTTAGAGTGGCAATATAGAAAATATTTCCTCTAACAGATATTTTAATATTTGAGTCTCAATATGCATGTCTTTTCAGAATTTCACATGCCTTTTAAAATATGACACTGGGATCTACAAATTCTTCATTTTGAGTGCCTTTCTTCCTATTCTCCTTTCTTCTTTTCTTTTCCCAGCCATATTTAAGTGACTATTTTACCCATGACCTTGTCTAATACAAGGCATCATGAAAAACATGGCATTCAAAAATTTATCATCAAAATATAAGACATGCTAGATATATTTGGTCAATTGGTTATTTAATTCGCCTAGGAGCTAGCACGATTAGTTTGGCTGATTGCACTAAAACAACCAGAAAAAAATTCCCCATGTTATACTCAGGGGTACATACTTCTCCCTAAGATTTTTTGAAGTCTCTAGAATGCCTTGTATTTTAGAACAGATGTAGTATGCTTCTAAGTTGCCCACTTGTGCCATCTTTAATATGTATGTAGAGAAACTAACTCAAAATGTAGATGCATGGTGTGCAGACCACATATAGATCATTAGTGTATTTAAAACTAACTTGAAAGATAGAAATTGGAAAACTAAATCTTGAACTAATAAAGTTATTAAAGATGGGCCTCAATAAGAGCTGACATAACTTGAGATAAGGTTTCAAATGACACATGTTGAGCACATATGGAGATGTGATGCAAAGGGGAAAAAGTATGGATGGCATAGAAAAACAGTGTAACTGGTGACAAAGTATATTAGAACCAGAGCAAAGATTACGTAATGCATATACATATTGGGTATTGTTTTAAAATATGCAAAGTGAGGTAGAGCAAAAATAGGTAATTTTGATAGATATATTCCTTAAATTTGTTTCACGAATTTCTAATATCTGTGTCAAATTAAAATACTCTCAAAATTGCTAACCATTGCAAGAGCACATGTTGATGGGTTATTTGAGGCAGCAGACTTGGAGCAAACTTTTCCCATTCTCTGCTTTTGAGATCTTTAACATGTGCTCCAAACTTTGTCCATGTGTGATATTCGCATACGTTGCTAATAAAGCTATGGTTTCTTGCTAAAAAAATGTTTGGAAAAAATATATTACACTTATAAATCATTTTTGTTGTATTATCCCCTGTCCTGCAAATTATTACACATTTATTAGTGGCCAATTGCTCATGCTCATGTTAGAAGAATATTTAGTTTTAGACGAGAACAGCTCTGAAAAAGAAAGAAAATGATCAAAACTATATAGCTAGGTTCTTCTAATCAGTTGGTGCCCTCCTCGTCATCTTAGTTGCCTGACAAAGCGATACTATACAGTTCTGCATGTGCACCCATTGAGCTCAATGTAAAATGTGCATGATGGTACAGTACTACCGCTTATTTGCTTGCCAGCAGTAAGTGTGAGTATGTGAAATCTGGTAAACATGACTAGAGAAATATCTGTCAGTATTATTCTCCTCATGTTTGGAATTAGACCATGTATTTTTGTTTTCAAAATTTTGCGCGTTTGAAAATGAATCCGTGCTTTATTCAACATTTTACATAAGATGATAATAATTTGGACCGGCAGGAAAACAGTTATCCTATCTGTCTTGTTTAATCTGTCACTCATGTGCTGATTTCGATTGGATGCATCCTAATGTTGGATTCATCGAGCACCTGGCTGTCAGCCAAAATACCTGCCTCTAATAGTACGTCTCTGGCCCTCACCGAAAGATATAAGCTCCAACCGTTGTCTAGCGTTGCACTAAACTACACTAGCCCTGAGTCCATGACGACAGTGGAGCTGGAGGAGGAGCAGCAGCAACTAGGTGTCATGGAGGCCACACCACCCTCACCCTCTGTCTTCCTTGATCTGCCCCCGGCACCCTGCATTGATGGAGGCAGGCACTCATCACCTGAGGACGATGACCTTGTGCTCCCCTACATCTCTCGCATGCTCATGGAGGAGGATATAATCGACAAGTTCTCAGACCGGTATGATGACCCAGACCACACTGCTATCCTCAACGCCCAGCAGCCCTTCGCTGAGATCCTCTCCAATGCCATCCAAACGTGCCCCTGCAATCTATCCCAGCCGCTGCACACCTCGGCAGTGGGGCCCTACTTTGACACCCAGGTTCCAGGCATCGTCTTCTTGAATGGCACGGCCACCGGCAAGGTGGAGACCAATAGCTTGCTGACAGACGAGAATAGCGTGAACGAGGTGAGCATGGCATTCTTCAAAGGCATGGAAGAGGCCAACAAGTTCTTGCCCATCCGAGCAGATAGTGAGACGATCGACAGCTGCAGCTGGAAGAAGAGATTTGCCAGGGTTGATGAGGTCGGCAGGAGCACCAAGCGGATGGCAGCACCGCTGCAATCCGAGTCCGAGGAGGAAGCGGACGCGCGTGAGATGCTTGATCGGTTGATGCTCAACGGCTACAACCCAAGCCTCGCCACTATTCAGGAGCCACCACACGTTGTCAAGGGAACAGGGAAGACGCCACAGCCAGGGAGGCACACAGTAGACCTGCATACCATGCTAATTCGCTGTGCCGAAGCTGTGGCCACCGACGATCGCCGTGGAGCAGCTGACCTTCTAGAGCGGATCAAGTGTCACTCCTCGCCAACAGGAGACAGCATGCAACGGTTGGCGTACTGCTTCGCCAAGGGGCTGGAGGCACGGCTGGCTGGCACAGGGAGCCAGATCTATCGATCTCTCATGGCCAAGCGTGCCTCCATGGTATGCATTCTCAAGGCCTACCAGTTCTACATGGACTCCTGCTGCTTCCTGCCGGTGAAACACCTCTTCTCCAACAAAACCATCTACAACGCCGTTGCTGGGAGGAAGAAGCTGCACATTGTCCACTATGGTATAGGCCACGGGCTCCAATGGCCAGACTTACTGCGATGGCTTGCACACAGGGAGGGCGGGCCACCAGAAGTGAGACTCACTGGTATTGACAACCCGCTGCCTGGGTTTCGTCCAGCTCAACGCATTGAGGAGACAGGGCAACGCCTCAGTGAGTGTGCACGCCAGATTGGCGTGCCATTCAATTTCCATGGCATTGCAAAGAAATTGGAGGCTGTCCATGTTGACGACCTAGGTATTGATCCTGATGAGGTGCTCGTCATCAACTCCATGCTCCATTTGCAGACCTTGATGGACGAGAGTGTCGTCGTCGAGAGGCCAAACCCCAGGGACATGGTGCTCAGCACAATCAGGAAGATGAGGCCATCAGTGTTCATCCACACCGTCAACAATGGATCACACAGCAACGCCTTCTTTATGCCGCGGTTCCGTGAGGCTCTCCAAAGGTATGCGGCGCTGTTTGACATGATGGACACCATCGCCCCTAGGGACGATGATAAGAGACTGCTGGTGGAGCGGGACATTTTTGCAAGGTGTGTCACAAACATCATCGCATGTGAGGGCATGGACAGGGTGCAGAGGCCTCAGAGCTACAAGAAATGGCAGGCACGTAGCCAGCGAGCAGGGCTTAAGCAGCTGCCATTGGACCCTGAGATTGTTCAGATGATCAAGGACAAGGTGAAGGAGTATCACATGTCTTTCATGATCAATGAGGATCAACGATGGCTTCTCCTAGGATGGAAAGGACGGGTGCTCTATGCACTCTCCACGTGGACGGCAAATGATAATATATAGGCCTGATTAGGAGAGACTTAATGGGTGTTTATGATATCAATGTAGTCCATCATTAACAGCTACTACTTGCACAATAAATCGATCCTCCGTTTTCAGTTTTTTGAAGATGCACAAATCCCCTGCCGTGCCTCCTAGGTCTTCATGAAAACTTTTCACTTTTGAAGATAAAATTCTTCCAGTGTATATTATAATACTTCATATGTACTTTGGAATACCATGCGCCTTTGAGTTATGGTGAAATATTCAAGATAACCTAAGCCCATACTAGGGCACGAAATATTTAAGATACATAGCACGCCAAGCTACAACACTAAAAATCCAACAGATGTGCACTATATGAGGTCATGTTTGCCTGGAACCAAGACAAGATTACCTAAGACAAACATTAAATGGATAAAGAACCAAGGCTCCCATGGAAAATGGCAAGTGCAAGGATGAATAATATCATGGATGTTTTTTAAAGCAACATGATTACAGCTCGAGAACAAAGAGAACCATGGAGGTGTGTCCAAGTTCAATTTTATTGCAACTAGGCAATGAGACAGTTCAGAAAATCGGCAAGTTTCAGAATGATATTAGGCCCTATAAATAGCCAATACACTTGAAAGGGTTGTAAACAGCTTGCAAATTAAAATAAAATATATACTGCGATAAGCTGCTAACTGGTAATTTATTTCTCTCTTGGTGGTGGTGGTGCTTGTTGTCCCATGCATGTGAACCCTGATTGATTATGGCCTGATGTTTGAGCCATCTGATCCTGGAATATGAATATGTGTGTGTCGAGATCTCAGAAACCCAATCCTCATTGACCAGATAGATAGACTTTCCCTTGAAACTACCCCACAATAGTAGCCTTATTTGTGATAGTGGTCAGGGCCTGAACAAAAAAATGGAACTGAGAAGGGATAAAGAAAACATCGACATGGATATCAAACAATGAACAACTACGCTGAATACCACCAAAAACAAAAAGGCTTGACCAATTACAGGGCCATTGGGATATAGGCATGGATGTGCCAAAATAACCAATTCTACGCAGCATATACCATAAAAATATTGGAACGACCGAGGGAGACAAAATGATATCCCAAGTGGAGCACCATATATGAGGATATAGCTGTGTGCAGGATATCTGACTTAGACAAAGGTGCTACCCAAGCAAAAGGAAAGACTAACTTCTTACGAACTTCCACTGCTAGAATATAGTCACCCGTGAACTCCCTAACGGCTTGTTCGGTTTTAATGTGGAATGAAGGGTATCGAATCCTAAAGTGACTTGTTTAGCGCTGAATCCTCCTCAATCTCCCATGACTGTAATCATGGTTGAAGAATATTTTCAGTATTCATCCTTCAGCTGATCCCACGAGAAGAATTTTTGGCAGTTTGCATCTAATAAGATTTGGTGACTAATTCCAAATGGAACGGTTATAACCATGCGTCGTCTGTTTCGTTGACGGATTCTTTACAGGGTGTACAAGTAGCAAAAGACAGTTGGCACAGGATGTTAAACTGTAGCGCTCAAACAATCACTAAGGCAGAGTCGCACAATAGCATAAAAGTATTTTATGGAAAGCCAGCACAGGCAAAAAGAACGCGTACATGTTTCTTGACAGCACTTCGAAGCTAATGCAGATTTCTGGCCTTTGATTTGTGGCTGTGGTTTAGTTTCAGTTATTTACAGAAATCTGCTCCAAGTCTGCAACTGAATAATGGCATTGCCTAGGTTGCAATTACCAGGCATTATTGCGGAGGTAAATCTTCCTCGCCAAACCACCTTGGGGGATCATAACCATAACCGCCTGCATGTACATCAGATAACACAGTGCTAAAGTCCCATAAATATGGTATGATTCAGACCTGAAAATGTCGAGCAAATAGTAGTAACCAAGCACCAACAGAACAGCATACCAAGCGGATTACAACGGCACAGGCGCCAAGCAGTCAAGATTGTACCCTTTGCAACGCCATATCTTTTGTAAGCCTGCATAGAGTACTCACTACAAGTTGGCACATAGCGGCAGCTTGAAGGCAATAAAGGTGATATTTCCCCTGTTCACATAGAGCTGGGCTGATGAGTAATGAATATAAAGATGCAATTGATCTTAAAAGCAACTTTTACAAATATTCTGATGTTGACTGACAATTCTTAAACGCCAGGAACCCATCAGAAGACACAATCAGACTGCAAACTGTAAACATGAACTTACTTTTGTAAAATTTTAGCATGCAGAGTGCCACATTGACTCCCAAATCGTTGACTTCCTCTGCTAAGAATCAGAACATGCAGAAACTGTAGTCAGGCAGACCTGTTATGTAGTTCTACACGAAAAACGCAACCAAATGTCTAAGGGTGCGTTTAGATTGGGGAAAGATTCCCCGAAAATACACTGTTCACCAAAAAACACTGTAGATGAATAGTGTTCTGTGAGTAGAAGGGATGGGATGAATAGTGAAAAGTTGGATGAATAGTGTATTTTTGTGGGAACTAAACCGGGCCTAAGAAAGAATGTTGAATGTGTAATCTTCTAAATGTCTCGTGTCTTTAACAGAGTGTGCTCCCAGGACAAAATTCACGTTTAGTTTAGCATACATTTCCAGAAATGTGTTATGTGGACCGCAGTTTGTGGCTCGACAGACAATGGAGTTCCAAGCAATTTAGCTCATCCCCGGGAAACTACAAGCTGGACATGAACTACACAAGGGCGGACCCAGCATGGGACATGGGTGTACACAGCCGATAATTTTAGCAAACAAAATCGACGCTGTTAGGTAATACTCCGATACAAATAGCTTGTAGGTTTGTGGTGCTCCGTTGCGCACAGCAGGAAGGGAAGAGAAGAGGAGGTCATACCTGGTGGAGGCTCGTCGCCGGCGAAGGGCCCTGCGAAGGTTGAATTGCGCCGGCGCTCGACCAAGAGAGGCGGAGAACGAAGGAAACAGGGTTGAGAAATCGATGCGCCGTGGGGGTGGCCGTGGCAGTGATGCCGGCGCCCGGCGGTGAAAGGGAGACCGGTGGCGGGAGGGGAGAGCCAACCACGGCCGGGCTTGGCCGAAGGGAGCGGCGGCAATGGATGGCGGAGCGCCATTGGAAGTGGAAATTCCTCCTCCTCGTCTCTGCCCTCCAAATCGGCTGCTCGGATAAGAAGAAGATGTGGTTGTCCATCGTTTCGTTTCAGACTAAGGGACCATCTGTCAGTGAGACAGTCTCTTTCTTCCTCACTCTATCGGTCCTTGCTTCTTCTATCTCTGTGCTTCTCGCACGAGAGGTCCCGCAGCCGAAACAGTCAAGAGAGCGGCGGCCATGGCGACGGCGGCGCACCGGCGCGGGAGCGCACGTGACGGTGGTGGTTGGTGAAATTTCCCAGGTTTTTTTTTCCCTTTTTCATTCTTTTCTTGGGGTTTTTCTAGTTTTTTTTTTTTTAGAAAAAGGGTTGGATTTCATTATCACATAACTGTTACATCTATCCCCTTAAACAGGGCACCCATGATCAAAGGAAAAATTACATAGAAAACTGCATCAAGAGCACCCAGCGATCCTCGCCGTCGCCTACCGTCATTGCCGCAGGCCAAATCTTCTCCATCTCCCGCAATGAAGAACGCTGGATGAGACTCACGGCCGGAACCCGAATCGACGAAAAGATCCTCAAAGCCCGTCAGCAGCATACCAAAGGCATGCCAATTTGCCGTTGAACGCCCCGGGCAGTCCCATTCACCAGGCTCAGTCGCCGGTCCCTTCACCGGCAACACCCAGTCGACGAGCAGCAATCCCGCAAGGGGAATTAAAGAACACCAGCTCCAAAACACGAGCAGGTGGAGAACAAACCTCACAAAATAGCCGCAGACGACCACAAGATCATCTGAACCACTTTGGAGGGACAAAATAATCCCCCAGCCTCCAACAACCATATCAGTGGTAGCCAGCCCGGCGCAACTGGCGACATCTTGGACACATCCGGCGCAAAAAAGCTCTCGGTGGATTCGAGCGCCGACGCTTAAGAAAGCAGCTAGGAAACCATCGTCAGCGCTGAACCAACCGCAAAATTGTCGTATCCAGTTTTGGAAAGAAAACCGAGTACATCTCATATGTGCGCTACGATCAAATTACACGTATATGATAGACAGTGAGTGAATAACAGAAACAGTACTCAAACGAATATTTGATAAGCAAAGTATTTATTACACTCACGACTAAGGCACGAAGACCAAATTAAACTGGTTCACACGATAACTAATGTAGATAACTCCAAAAGCACTCCACAGGCATCTGACTGGTGGAACACACGTCTAGAACTCATCAAGATCGCTGAGGTATTCCGCTCCATTATTACCTTCTGATCCAATATAAGCAAGGATGAGTACACTTATGGTTGGTACTCAACAACTGGGGGAAATATGCAAGCTATCAAGGAGAGGCTTGGTTTATAGCGGTCAGCATTTTAGCTGATCAAGTTTTATTAACAAGCAACTACTTGCTAGGATATAAGTATATCCCAACCCATATTAACATAAAGTAAGCATAAAAATAAATCATAAACATAACCAATAACATATGCATGCAACAATTTGATGTCATATTCCGATAGATTAATCACGTGAGGGTCCAGGCCGTTCATGACCATGAACACGGCTGTTATAACAGTTTTACACTCTGCAGAGGTTGTACACTTTCATCACAATTCGCGTAAAAGCTCCGAAGAACTTTAGACCCAACCATGCTGTGCAAAAGTAGGCACAATACCACACTTCCAAGGTGTGATTGCATAGGGACGCTACGAAGCCTTTACAAAGAATTCCTACATGTGTGTTTGTTCCCAGCACTTACGGTTTCAACAGAAGACAGAGTCTTCCGATCCCCGCACCAACACATCCACAAACAAATAACAACCCAACAGGCAGCACAAACACAACATGTAGTTCATCTAATTATTCAGCTAAGACCAGAGCCATATGGTATTGTGGTTGTACGGTAAATCCCGGGTGGTTCTCCATGTTCCGATTAGCATGGTGATCTTGTTTTAACATGACAAGATACAACAATAAGGATATTCATCAATGTTGGATAGAACCCATCATAAACCAAGGTTAAGCATGTAGCATAGCTACCCAACATAAAAGTAAACCCGGTGTATCAATGCTTAGGTGTAAAAGACTAGTCATCCTTACATAGGACCCATCAAATTAATGCAGCACGAACATAAAGATAAATTTAATTGTCATGCAATGTGTATAGGTTCAAAAGAGTATGTTGAGGGGGGAAAATCCACTTGCCTTCTTCAAAGCACTGCGGCTCCTCCTCCTCGTAGACTTGATCTTGATCTCTCTCGAACGGACCGTTCTCTACACGATCGCACAATCATTCAATCAATAAAAAGCAAAACAATACACCATACAACTTTTAAAGACGCAAAGACGTATCTAAAACTATTCTTGATGAAGAGACGATCACGTGAGCGCAAAGATCACTCATAACGGATTTAAAACGGTCAAGATATGGCTAAAACAAGGTTTAGGGGTTTCTCTGTACTAAATCTAATCTTCCAGGGGCTTAGATTGAAGAAACAGAGGACCTAAAACGTAATTTTGTATAAAAACAGAAGGACTTTTGAGTAAAACGACCAAACAGGACGGCGGGTTAGATTTTTAGAAACATCAGGGGCTAAATTGGAAGAAACAAGACCTAGATCTAATTATTTTTGAACTGGCTTGGACTGCGGGTTGATTTCTAATAAAATGAGGGGCTTTTCTGCAAAAACGGCGCGACTGACTGCGCTAACCGATACGGGATTAGATTAGATCTAATCTTGACTATTGGATTTTGATCTGGCGGCTGGAATTGAAAGAAGGCGGCACCGGCGACCTGGGACGACGGCGCGCGGCGGCGCTCGACAGAAGTTCGCCGGAGTTGGGCGAAACTCGAGCTAGGAAACTCGGTTTTCCACGATTCAAGGCTTGAGAGCTAGCTGGGGATGTGGGGAATCTATTTTTGGGGTTCTCGACGAGGGTTAAGCAACGGAGGAAGCTCGCGACGACGAGCGGCGGCTCGGTTGCGACGGCGAGCTCACGCAAGCGCGAGGAAGCGAGATGGTGAGGGGAAACGGGCTCGGCGAGTTCCTTACCTCCACGCGAAACCTGTCGGCGAACTCGAAGCGGCTAGAAGACGCTTGGAAGCTCGAATTACGGCGGCGGCTCAGGCTAGGGTTTGAGCAACGGCAAGCTCGATGGCAGCGGAAGCTTAGGGTTTGGGGTTGAGGATTCAAGGGCTCGAGGCGGCGCGCTTATAAAGGGCCGAGGAACCAAGGCTTGCACGCCAAGGGAAAGCGACGCGGACGCGTACGGCGCTCGGACTCGCCATCGAGTCCTACTCGCCCACGGCGAGAGGAAGAAGATGACCGCTCGGGCCCACACGTTAGTGAGAGGAAGAGAGAAGGAAAGGGAAAGCAGGCCGGGCCGCTGGCGGCGTGGGCTAGGAAAAAGAGAATTGGGCGGGCTGTGCTGCGGAATGGGCCGGTAAAAGTAGCTGGGCTGGGCTAGAAGAGATAGAGAGAAGAGAAGGTTTGAAAATTAATTTAAACTTTTGCAAACTCTTTTAAATTCAAACCAACACACAAAAATATATGCAACAGCATGAATACAACAAAACTTTATTTGACTCTAATTTAAATGTTGTTTAAATATTTAGAGGCCAAGATTTGAATTTACAATTTAATATTTCCTAAAACAAACTATTAAAGAATTTCATGTTGCCTATATTAATTCGAGTGTGATGATTAAAATTAGGGTGTTACAAAAAAAC
Source organism: Digitaria exilis (assembly GCA_015342445.1). Lineage (NCBI taxonomy): Eukaryota > Viridiplantae > Streptophyta > Magnoliopsida > Poales > Poaceae > Digitaria > Digitaria exilis. Next base: position 66,626 of record JACEFO010002940.1, read on the forward strand.
ACACCTTCTTGTTCAAGACATCCTACAATCAACGCCGGACTCCGACCACCATCAATACAGTCATCAAAACGGGGGAAGCATAAAGCTCCCAGTAGGGTCACCGGGATGAAATCCAACCCCGTCGGGGTAAAGATATCGTACCCCATCTTGACTGCAGCAGACAGATCCTCGCCGGAGAACCCCATCAGAGAACTAACTGAAGCCGACACCGTCGCCGCGGAAGCCGACACCGTCGCCGCGGAAGAAGGGTACTGACCAGACCTCCGCACCAAAGAGATCGATACGGAAGCAACTAACCCTAACCTATGAAGACCTAAGCTAATAGGAGAGGGTATGTGGGTGTAGAGTCCTGACGGGCTAAACAGCTCTGGCGGCCCATCCTATGGGCCGGCCCATGAATAAGACTTGACGTACAAGACAAGGATTAGTCCTAGTCGGTTTGGATATACTGTATTAGGGAATTAGAGATAAACTTGTAAAAGTCTCCTAGTCCAATACGGTTTCCATGTAACCCTACCTCCCGGACTATATAAGGCGAGGTAGGGACCCCCTCAAAACACGTTCATCAATACAAGATACAACATACAGGACGTAGGGTTTTACGCTCCGGCGACCCGAACCTGTCTAAACCGTCTCTTGTCACCTTCGGCTCTAGATTCTCGACAACTTCTCCCTAAACCCTTCTCTCGGGGCACCCCCTCGAGAACCCAGTCAGCATAAATCGCCGACACTTTGGCGCCGTCCGTGGGGATCTCTCGTCGAGTTTTCAAGTAAAGAGTCGATGGCCACCTTCAGCGCCTCCATCGTCACCAAGTTCGAGGCAGGCGCCTCTTTCATCTTCGGCTCCTGGCTTTGCACCGCAAACCAGGAAGGCGAACTTCAACATCAACTGCGCGACGAAGCGGTTGCATCAACTCCGCCACGAGCGCAGATCGCTCCGCATGGATCTCGGAAGACTCCGAATTCCGACACGATCTCTGGATCGTATCCTACTCGGAGGAGTACGTGGCGCCCGAAGCAGATTTAATCCCGGGCAGACCACGACAACTCAGCCCCTACCAAGGGGCAGGATCAAGCCACGTGTCCTCGACTCCCCGGCGGGCTCCGGATCACTTCCGAGTCTCGCCAGGGTCCTACAATCAGGACCGTGACAGCAACCCCGCGGGTACCCAGGAACCCTGGTTCCAACTCCCGCGGGACGAGGACTTCGCCACATGGACTGCGCGCAGGCCAGTTTCCCTTCGGGCTAACAAACTCAGCCGCGGTCCACCAGAAGCAACTGAAGAAGAAGGTTCTCCAACCCCGCGGAGCAACCTCGGATCTTGTCATGACCACAACCCCCTCAGGGGTTATCGTTCATTGGCCTGGCATGGATCCCGAGGCAGCTCTGTTCGAAGCAAACGTACCTATCACGGTACGGGACATTCAACCTCTGCTTCCTTTCCAAGAAGGCAGAGAGCTACTTGTTACCAAGGGTAACAAAAGAACCGGGCCTAACAACCCCGGTCGGCAGTCCTGCGTGCTCCTTAGTGAGCACAGCGATGAAGAAGTCGTCTCCGACGACGCACCAACGGAGGAAGGAGAGACCGATGCGGACCGGGAGCTCCGTATCGAGCGCAATCGCAATCGCGCCCTGCGACGTCGCTTCATCAAGAAGAAGAACCTCAACCCTGAGTTCGACAAGCAGGAGATCTTCAACTCCCCCGTGGCCAATATCTTGTTCGGGGTCAGTGTCTTCGAGGGGTTCCAAACTACCCCTGAGATCAACCTCGCCAAGGCTCGCCTAGAGGCCGCAGCGGTCATGGTCGATCGCCTGGATGGAGGCCACTCCTCGTCCAAAAGCAAGAGTTCTTCGCGCCAGCAAGCACCGTCGGCCAAGCGTCAGAGCAGCCACTACGGCAGCTCCGCAGGCCAAAACAAGGACAAGAACAGGCCTCGCGAAGAACCCCGTCGTCCTCGCGAGGAACCTCCCAGGTCCCAGCGTCACGGAGAACCCCGTCCAGCTCGCTCTCATAACACACCCAACGACGCCCGCAACGACATCATCCGGATCAGGGAGGGAAGAGCCACTTCCCACGTTGCGGATTCGGTGGGCAGATGCGGCGTCCCCAATCCCGATGCTCTGCCATGCTACACACGCGCCATCCGCGTCAGCTCCTTCCCGCGAAAGTTCAAGCCGCCAGGCATCACCAACTTCGAAGGGAAGCAAGATCCAAACATCTGGCTACGCAGATACTCCTCGGCAATTGAAGCATCAGGGGGTGACGACATCTCCAAAATGCTCTACTTCCCAGTTGCGATGGAGCAGGGTCCTCTCACCTGGCTCGAGTCCCTCCCTCCGGACTCCATCGACAGCTGGCACGCGCTGAAGAAGGCTTTCGTCTCCAACTACCAGGGTTCTTTCGAGCGCCCCGGTAGCAAGTATGAACTCCGCGCATGCAAGCAGAAGCCAGAGGAGTCCCTGCGCGACTACAACAGGCGATTCTTCGCCATCAAGGCATCCTGCGTTCCCATCCCCGACTCCGAAGTCATTGACTATTTTCAAGAAGGGATGACGGATCGCACCCTCTTCCGTGACTTCGGTCACAACCGTCCTCGCGACCTCGAGGAATTCCGCGCACTGGTGTCCAATTGGATGGACACTGATGATCAAGAACGGGAGCGCTACGGCAAGAGGCCTAACAACCCTGGGCGCAAGAACCAGGAAGACAACAGGGATCAGCCGCGCGACTCCTTCCAGCGCAACGGCAACAACCCACGGAAGCGACCACACAACACGGTCGCAACCGTCCAAACCGTCCGCTCCGCCAAATCCGCGCAGTAACGAAGAGAGGAGTTCAACAAACTTCTCAAGAAGCGCTGCCCTTACCACACCGACAGCAAGCACACCATGGGTGAGTGCGTGCTCCTCCGGGAGACATTCAGCACCCCTAACAAGAAGCAGAAGTCGGCTGGTGACGGAGACGACGACCACGACAAGGGAGACAGCGGTTTCCCAGACATCAACAACACTGTCAACGTCATCTTCGGAGGCATGGCAGTCAGCGACACCTCGCGCAACCGCAAGAACGCAAGGCGCGAGGCCTACGCAGCAGAACCAGCGGTGGTTACACCGCTACGGTGGTCCGACACCACCATCACCTGGTCCCGAGAAGATCAATGGGCCGAGATCGCCTCTCCTGGACGATATCCCCTTGTCCTCGAGACCGTGGTCGCAAACAGCAGGCTCACAAAGGTCCTGATCGACGGAGGCAGCGGGCTCAACCTCATCTTCGCCAAGACGTTGAAGTCCATGGGCCTCGACATGAGCACGCTGCAGCCGGCGGATACTCCTTTCTACGGCATCGTGCCTGGGAAGGCTGCCATCCCCCTCGGGCAAATCACCTTGCCCGTCATGTACGGTACGTCATCAAACTACCGTACAGAATTCATTAAGTTCGAAGTTGCAGACTTCGAGACCTCCTACCACGCCATCCTCGGACGACCTGCATTGGCCAAGTTCATGGCCATCCCCCACTACACCTACCTGGTGCTGAAGATGCCAGGGCCCCACGGCGTCCTCTCCCTCCGCGGCGACATCAAGCGTTCCTACCTTTGCGACAAAGAAGCAGTAGAGCACGCCGTCAGAGCCGCGTCCACCATCGATCGCCAGGAACTCCAACCCCTGGCTACAGCTGTCATCGCAGAAGACGTTGACGCCCCGACGCAGAAGAAGACACGGGCTATCAAGCCTGCGGAGAAGGTCGCGACAAAGACGATCGATCTCCAAACTGGAGACCCATCAAAGACAGCCGTGATCGGCTCCAACCTCACTCCTACATAGGAAAGCGCGCTCGTCGACTTCCTGCGAGCCCAGGCGGACATCTTTGCTACAAAGCCCTCCGACATGCCTGGAGTACCCAGAGAGTTGATCGAGCACAAGCTGGACCTCAACGAGAGCGCGAAGCCCAAGAAGCAGCGCCTCCGAAGATTCGCCACAGAGCGTCGGGAAGCCATCAAGAAAGAACTAGCTAAGTTATTAGCAGCCGGCTTCATTAAAGAAGTCTTCTATCCGGATTGGTTAGCCAACCCGGTTCTTGTAAGAAAAAAGAATTCAAATGAATGGAGAATGTGTGTTGATTATACTGATCTCAACAAGCACTGCAAGAAGGATCCCTTCGGGCTTCCTCGCATTGACCAAGTCATCGACAGCACCGCCGGGTGTACACTACTCTGTTTCCTCGATTGCTACTCAGGGTATCATCAGATATCACTGAAAGAAGAGGATCAGATCAAAACTTCGTTCATCACGCCATTTGGTGCATATTGTTACACAACAATGCCCTTTGGCTTGAAAAATGCAGGTGCCACGTATCAGCGGGCTATCCAGGGTTGTCTTCAAGAACAACTTCACCGAAACGTCGAAGCCTACGTTGATGATGTGGTAATCAAGACAAGAAATCCCGAGGACCTCATCACGGACCTCACCGAGACATTTGACAACTTACGCAAATGGCAGTGGAAGCTTAACCCCACCAAATGCGTTTTCGGTGTTCCATCCGGAAAGCTCCTTGGGTTCATTATCAGTGAACGCGGCATCGAAGCAAATCCAGAGAAGATAGCAACTATCATGAACATGGAGCCGCCGACCACTGTCAAGGATGTCATGAAGCTTACGGGCTGCATGGCTGCACTCAACCGCTTCATCTCCAAACTGGGGGAACGCGGCACTGAGTTCTTCAAACTACTCAAGAAGCAGGACAGATTTCAGTGGACTCAGGAAGCTCAGGATGCCTTCGACAAGCTCAAGCTATTCCTGACTACGCCTCCTGTGCTCACTGCACCGCTCCCGGGCGAAGATCTCTTGCTCTACATTACAGCAACCACCAATGTCGTCAGCGCCGCCGTTGTTGTTGAACGAGACGAGGAAGGCCATCTTCAGAAGATTCAGCGGCCTGTGTACTTTGTGAGTGAAGTCCTCTCGGACTCTAAATCCAGGTACCCTCAAGTTCAAAAAATTCTATATGCTGCCTTAATGACATCCAGAAAGTTGCGGCATTACTTCGACACCTACAAGATCATTGTGGTTACTGGTTATCCTATTGGCGAGATTCTTCATAATCAAGACGCTACAGGGCGTATCGCCAAGTGGGCTGTTGAGCTCGGAACATACAGCATTGAGTTCCGTTCTCGCACGGCCATGAAGTCTCAAGTCCTTACCGATTTCATATCAGAATGGACCGAGCACAATCTCCCAATCTCTACCGCCAAACCTGAGCATTGGATCATGTACTTCGACGGGTCACTCAAGCTGGAAGGCGGAGGCGCTGGAGTTCTGTTGATCTCACCAAGAGGGGATCAACTCAAGTATGTTCTGCAGATTCAGTTTGCTGTCACCAACAACGCTGCAGAATACGAAGCACTCCTTCACGGAATGAAGATGGCCATTACCCTCAGTATCAAGCGCCTGCTGGTCTATGGGGATTCAATGTTGGTCATCAAACAAGTCAATAAGGACTGGAATCGCAACCATGAAGACATGGACGCATACTGTGAAGAAGTCCGCAAACTGGAGAAACACTTCCTCGGCATTGAATTCCATCATGTCGAGCGAGATTACAACGTCGCTGCAGACGTCCTATCAAAGCTGGGTTCCTCCAGAGCAGAGGTACCTAGCGGAGTGTTCGTCAATGAACTCTCCAAGCCATCAATTTCTGCAGCAGCAACTCCCGATGCTACAACCTCAGCTCCTGAGGTTATGCTCATCGACGCCACTTGGAGTGCTCCGATTATAGACTACATCTTGCACGACAAACTCCCTGCCGAGAAGGCAGAGGCCCAGCAAATCGTCCGCCGCAGCAAGTCCTATGTCATAATCGGCGATACACTGTACCGACGTGGTGCACGCTCTGGCGCATTGATGAAATGCGTCTCACAGCAAGAAGGAGTCAACATCCTAGAGGAAATTCACGCAGGAGAATGTGGCAATCATGCAGCTTCCCGCACCATTGTAGGCAAAGCCTTCCGTGCCGGGTTCTATTGGCCTACAGCTCTACACGATGCTGAGGAAATTGTTCGTCACTGCAAGGGTTGCCAATACTTCGCTCATCACTCGCATCAGCCTGCTCACAAGATCAAATTGATACCTCCGTCATGGCCATTCGCATGCTGGGGGCTTGATATGATTGGGAAACTACCCCGGGCGCCTGGGGGATTCGAATACTGCTTTGTCGCAATTGACAAGTTTACAAAGTGGATAGAAGTCTTTCCGGTTGTCAAACCAACCTCTGAGAAAGCAGTCCAATTCCTCCAAGAGTTGATTCTTCGCTTCGGAATACCACATCAAATCATTACAGATTTAGGTACCACCTTCACAGGCAACAAGTTCTGGGACTACTGTGAAGATCGCAGCATCGAAGTATCTTATGCTTCGGTTGCTCATCCTCGCGCCAACGGACAAGTTGAAAGAGCCAATGGTATGATCCTCGATGGACTCAAAGCTCGCATGGAAACAACCCTGAAGAAGGCAGAAGGCCGGTGGATGAAAGAACTCTTTCCAGTTGTATGGGGCCTACGATCTCAACCCAGTAAAGCTACAGGGCAATCTCCCTTCTTCCTGGTGTATGGATCAGAGGCCGTTCTACCAGTTGATGTCATGCACGGTGCTCCTCGTGTTGAAGAGTTCCAAGAAGCCATGGCAGATGAACAACGAATGCTGGAAGTCGATACGGCTGAAGAAGCACGACTGGCAGCCTTGTTGCACAATGCTGCGTACCTTCAAGGGATTCGAAGATTTCATGACAAAAATGTGAAGACAAGATCATTCCAGATTGGAGAACTGGTGCTACACCGCATCCAGAATACGGCCGGTCACTCCAAGCTCACTTCACCCTGGGATGGTCCATTTATTGTTTCCAAGGTACTCAAACCCGGCACCTACAGACTTCAAACAGAAGATGGTGTGGATTTACCAAATCCTTGGAATATCGAGCACCTGCGCAAATTCTACGCATAGCTCCTACAATTCAGCAGTGCTTCGGCACCACAGGAACTCATTGCTCCGGCATCCTGGGTTCTTTTGTAAACATTGCCTCGGCAATAAATGAACTACTTGCTTCGGCAATACATGTTCTCTTGTACCGTTGTTTCGGCAACGAGATTATCTTAATAAAACTCCCTCACTGGGTTGTTTATTTGTCTTCGTGACATCATTTAAAACTTCTGTGATCTTCTTCGACTCAGACAGTTTCTTTTACATGCATGCGGAGCCTATACCAATGAGGCCTCTCCGGGTTCCTTCGGGGCCAAAAACGGATCTGTTCCTCCTATACCAATGAGGTCTCTCCGGGTTCCTTCGGAGCCACAAACGGATTTGTTCCTCCTCTTACACTACCCTGTGATATTTTCCAGCTTAACGCTGCCGCTCCGTGGGTCTTACTGGGTTCTTGCTTCGGCAGACCATACACAGTTAGTTCCCAAGTATCCTTCCAGGGTACATTTTTTAAGATAGCTAACGCTATAAGAAATCTCCCTGGGTTCCTTCGGGTCCTTAACAGGGTTGTTTTTCAAGTTAAAATCTACTCTGTGTACATTTTGACTACGTCCTGGTTCTTAACACAGAGACAACCCAGGAATTCACAGAAATTCTTGGTTTAACTTCGTACCACGGCAATAAAGATATATTACATCGCATTGTACTTATATTATAATAACATCTGTTTTTATCTACAGCCTAAGGCTCTGAGCGATTGCTTCTGCAACCGGCTCAGCCTCCTGCTTCAGGCCCCTAAAGGTAGACTCCGTACAGTCTGGCGCTGCGCCCTGAACTAATGTACCTATGTCTACCTCCGGGTACCTGGACTTCACTACTGCAAGGACGTGCACAAGACAAGCCTTCGAAGATCTCTTGATATAGGCTTTGAGCTGTCTTGGCACGGCCTTCAGGCGCTCCAGGAATGTCTGTGGCGTTGAAGGGTCTTCGGGCACCAGGGCTCTCACCACCGGATTTGCTGCCTTCTCAAGCTGCGCGATCCGGTTCATGGCTTCTGCCAGGTCGTCGTCCGACTTCTTCATCGTCCGCAGCTCCTCTTCAAGTTCAGACATCCTCTTGGCCGCCTGTTCGAGCTTCTCGTCCAGCACCTTCTTGTCTGCTAGATGCTTCTGTGCTTGGACGAGATCTCTGGATAACCGATTGTTCTCCTCCTGAGCACCCTCCAGGTTCTTGGCGAGCTGCTTCTGCTGCTCGAGGATTTGAACTAGTTGTTCATCGGCATCCTTGCGCTGCTGGACCGCCACTCGGAGTTGTTCTTTCACGCCTTCGTGGTCCGCAGTGAGGGTCTTCAGCGCGTCTTCGTAGCGGTTGGCCACATTGGACCAATCCGTCATCTTGCTCTGGGCTGCGGCAAGTTGTTGTTGTGCCCCTGCAAACACAAGACCGAGGCAGAGTTGTTATTGAACACAGGCAAAGGACACTTTAGTGCAAGACTTCGGTGGCGACAGAGTACCTTTGAGCTCAGACTTCGCTGCTGCAAGCTTTTTCTTCACGTCCTCCTTTTCTGCGGCCAATTCCTTGGTGCGCAGGTGAAGAGTCCGGATTGTGTTGGCATCCTCCGCCTCCTGGAGCTTGCGATCCTCGCGCTCACGCTCCAGCTCCTTATGGAGACGGTCCGCCTTGGCGTGCATCAAGGAGATATTGTGGAGGTATTCAGTCTTCTTCCTTGATGCTTCGCCCACAGCCTACAACAGAATTGTTATAAGACAGGCTTCATCAACACTATATGACCAGGGTTGTTTTACTAACCTTGAAGTAGGCAACTGCCCTCTCGGCGTGGTACATTCCTCTGTCAATATGGTGTTCATCCTCCTCCGCGTCCAAGATATACTCGAAGGTCTGCGGGTTTGGATTGAACACTGGGTCGAAGCTGCCGATGCGGAAGCTCCTTCCCTCGTCCTCAGCTCCGGTATTCTGATGTACCCTGGGGATTTCTTCAATGACTTGCTCTGGGGTTGTTTCTTCGGTTTGCTTCCCCCTTGAGCACTCTGCTTCCGCCCCGGCTTGAGTTGTCACCGTCATGCTTGGGGGCTGCGCAGAAGACTGATCACGGCGTTCTTGCTCGGATTCTTCCATTACTGCCGCCGTGACCAACTGTTCGAGCTCTGCCAGCACTTCAGCGACTGTTTCCTCGACTCGGGCTCCTGCTGGTGCTGGCAGGTCTGCTGGCAGAGCCGCCTGGGCTTCTGGCAGGGTTGTTTCTAGAACAACCCTGGGTTCTTCAGGCACTGCGGCCTCTGGCTCTATAGCCATATGATTAACCTGGGATTCTACCCTGGTTGTGGCCGAAGTATCTTCAACACTGGAATCATAAAGTTTGTTAGTCACATTGGTATATTACAATGGTACCTTCAACATTCATTGATGACAGTACTTACATGATGGAGGGCCGCATCGGGATCTCTGGCTCCCCCAGAGTGAACTCTTCCTCTGCCTCCTGCCCTGCCGTTGACGGTCCTGCTGGACAGGATTCTTCCACGATTAATGTTGTTCCTTCGAAAGGCGCGGAGGCAGGGTTGTATATCTCGTGCAGGATCTCTTCATCTGACAGTGCACGCCGCGCAGAGCTGCTTTGCTGCGGCATGCTGGTTCTAATTTCACCTAGGGCTATCCCCACTGGAGCTGCTGCTGTCCTGGGTTGTGGGGATACCTTTGCCCTCCCCTCTGGAACTGTTCTGGCACGGGGCTTGGGCATGGTACGTGCTTTCTTTGGCACTGGAGCTTGAGCTTCGGTTGGCGCCGGCCTCTTGGACCTTTCTTCTCCTCCGGAGGACGCCCCTGCCTTGGCTTGAGCCTCTTCTGGGTCCTGTGGTTCAATTTTAATTGTCGGCTCATCAGGCTCCTCAATTGTGGCTGGCTTGCTTGGGCGACCTTGTTCCCTTACCTTGGGATCCACGCAGCGTGCTAGCACGGCTGCTTCTTCAGTGTTGGTCGGGTCCAGAGGAGGCAGACTCACATAGAGTGTGCGCCGGGCTTCATACTGTGATACCCAAGATGTTAGTTCCACAATATATTTTCAACAATGCAGCAATGTATTCAGATAAGGAATTTACCTCGGGTGTCATGGTTATTGCGAAAATCTCCGGTATGTCTGGAAATTGTTCATCATTCATCACCAGAAACTTCTTCAAGATTTGGTTCACTCTCTTCTCGGACAAGCTCCCGGTGGCATTCCTTGAAGGGTCTGTGTTCCCAGAGTACTTGTACCCTGGGTTGCAGCGTTGTCTGCAGGGCTGAATCCTCCTCAGTAGGAAAGATCGAAAGACGATGGCTCCTGTCAGGCCTTGCGCTTTTAGGTCTCTGATCATGGCCAGCAACTCTAGAATTTGCATAGCTTGGTCCACTCTGACTGTTTCATTCCAGTTTAATCTCATCACCGGAGGATTCCCTGAACGGCTTTGCAACTGTGGCTGGTGGTTCCAGGCGTAAAACCACTCTTTCTGCCAGTCCTTGAGGCTTTCCTTGGTGGTGTAATCCAAGTATACTGACCTCATACCTTGGCGGAACTGAATGACTACTTTACCAACTACTTGTAGTGGCCCGCTCGAGGTCTTAACCCTAAAGAGGTGGCGGAACAGGGCGAAATGGGGATCTATCCCTAGATATGCCTCGCACAGATGGATGAAGATGGATAGATTAAGAATGGAATTGGGATTCAGATGGCAAAGCTCAATTCGTAAAACTGGAGGACACGGCGGAAGAAATCACACGTAGGCATCCCAAATCCGACTTCATAAAAAGCCTTCCATACCGTGATTTCCTCGGTTTCCTCGGAAGGATATTCGTGCCTGTGCGCGCTTCTCCATTGGCTGATCTGCTGCGCGGGCAAGAATCCGTCGGCTTCCAGGCCCTTGATGTGCTTCTCCGTCAGGTTACTGGTCGGCCAATCACTGATTGGATCTTCAATCACGGCCATTCCCCCTGCAGGCGCCGCCTCCACGGTCGTAACGGCCTGCTTCATTGCCTCGGCCCTCTTCTTCGCGCTCTTGCTGCGGCTGGAGCCTTCACCACCGGCCATCGGAATCTTTTGAGCTTTGATGGGATTGGCTCTGAGATTAGGGGAGGTTGTGGATGCTTGAGCGAGGTCTTTGGATTGCGCGAACTGAGGTTGCGGCAAACCCTAGATCTGTTTCGCGAAAGCGTACGGATACGAGGGGTCGCGGGTGGTTTATATGGGCTTTTCGAAGCGGTTACTTCGGTAATTTTCAATTTTGGTCCTTTCTTGATCCTATATTTGAATTCGTTCAAATTTAGGCTCGGGGGCTGCGGATATATTTTCAGGAAATATTTTTCTGAAAGTTTTTGAAGAATTTTACAAGACTTCGGGTTTCTTCGGAAATTGATTCTCTTTTGGTTCGGACTTCGAAAGAGCCTCGAATTTCTTCTTCAAAGATAAACGAAGCTCGGGGGCTGCCCAATTGGGCGCACCTAATCGGTGCGCACCAATCCGAACTTCGAGAAGATTTATGAGCACATCATTACCTATTGAACAGCATGGTTGCAACTTCCAAGATCAAAGAACCCTGGCGGCCTCAAAGAACCCTGGCGGTCTCAAAGAACTCTGGAGGACCTTAAAGAACTCTGTATTTTCAACAAGGCTGTTCTTCAGGAGATAAGGTGCTCGGGGGCTTGTGGGTGTAGAGTCCTGACGGGCTAAACAGCTCTGGCGGCCCATCCTATGGGCCGGCCCATGAATAAGACTTGACGTACAAGACAAGGATTAGTCCTAGTCGGTTTGGATATACTGTATTAGGGAATTAGAGATAAACTTGTAGAAGTCTCCTAGTCCAATACGGTTTCCATGTAACCCTACCTCCCGGACTATATAAGGCGAGGTAGGGACCCCCTCAAAACACGTTCATCAATACAAGATACAACATACAGGACGTAGGGTTTTACGCTCCGGCGACCCGAACCTGTCTAAACCGTCTCTTGTCACCTTCGGCTCTAGATTCTCGACAACTTCTCCCTAAACCCTTCTCTCGGGGCACCCCCTCGAGAACCCAGTCAGCATAAATCGCCGACAGGGTATATACACCGGACGTCGATCCCGCAGCTTCCCTCCACCTCCATCGCCGGAACGGCTGCCGGAGGCGAGGGGAGGCCAACGGAATCGACACCAGAAGCCAAATCGCCCCTCAGTCGCCCTTCTCAACTGTAGCTGGCGAGAGAGTTCGAGAAAGGAGAAGTTTCATGTGAACTCTCGGGGTTTTTCTAGTTATAGCGGCCTTTGGGCCTTTTGGATGCTGGCTGTTTCTACCTCATACACCATGGGCCGAACTTTTTTGGCCCAACAAACTTCGTTAGCTGTTTGGCTGGGGACTGACGGGCTGTGAGGAAACTAGAAAACCAACCTCTCAAAAAGTTATCACGTACTACCCCTCTTATCCATCCCTTCATTTAATCACTGATATTGGACTAAAAAAATTTCATCACTGTCATTATAACAATTTACCCATGCACAGACTTTCTCACTTCTTTAAATGCTTCAGTTGGCACCATGTGATAAATTTTTTATGATTCGTTAAATTCATTACAAGGAAATAAAAGAAACCATTTTGCCTTGAAGAAAAGTAACACACATTTTTACTCAATATGACAAACTTTTAAAACATTCTTTTTGCATGAGGTCTGTAGAGGTGGTTATGCATGTGCAGCAAACTGAAGAGTTTGGACTTTCGAAATGGACAAGATGACAGTTGGTGGGAAACCTTTTTCATCTGTGTGTGTGCTGCCAAGAATTGACATTTTATTACAACTACCTAGCTACTAAAAGTTATCAATCAGCCATCTATGCACCAAATTAAAGCTACATGACATGATCTGGAATATTTTTTGTACTATGTATATATGTATGAGCTAGCTTTTGTTGTAATCTAATTGTTAGCATGCATGCATCACCTTTCTGCTGGCTAGGATCCACATGGACGTCACATTGTTTCCAACAAACAACCCACGTGCTAATGTACATGGTCAAATGAGTCATCAAACGCATCTAGCCTAATGAATAATACTATATCTATCTTTCCCAAAAAAAAAAAATACTATGTCTAATCTAATAGGTACATGGTCGTCACATTATGTGGCTTGAATTGAAAATGAAAAAAAATCAAGTATATATATCTAGTCTGATGAGTAATACTAATCCTCAGTTAATATAAATATAATCCATGTCTGGCTGGCGCCAGTCAAACGGCTGGCAACTCATTTTGTGACAAATTTTGTCGGTGTCAGATATAATATATTGATCTTGAAATTAGACGTAGTTCTGGATGGATCAAAATATAATGCGCATGTTATCATAATTAAGCTGCTCCAGACATCTCATTCAGATGGTATTGTATATTTAAAGTATACTGTATAGGATACGATACACATATATGTGTAATGTACTCTGGACATCATCACCATTTCCTCGATTACATGGCATAGGTTATTTCAACACCTGCAAATCTATATGAAGCTCGGATATGTTGAATATCTTGTGGTGTTTTCATTGAATCAAATATTCTACATTTGTATATGAAAATATTATTAGTAAAATGCTTGCAAGTTTTTTTTTGTAGCCTTGTAGGACGCATGTGGGAGCAGTACGTACATCACATCAACTATCTATCTTGGACTCTAGCTGACGTAAATTGGTTAGACCTTAATTTACTAAAACTAAGGTACACACATCTAGCTGGAAGAAAAAGAAACGCGGCATACTGATGAGTTGGTTCGTTGAACTGGTTGCAGGGATCGATGCGATACAATATGCATGGAACATGTAGTGATAATAATACTGCTTCCTAGGTTCATCCGCTCATGCAGCTAGATTCTCGATTGTTTACATTACAGGCATGGATTTAAGGAAAAAGAATGGGGAAGCAAATGGGCTGAGCATCAGACAGCATATGCATGCATGCCACCCACCCGTGAGAAGCCATGTGGTAGCTGCTGCTGTGATGTGTGCCAGCCAACCAAAGCAGCGGCCATGGCTCCATCTATAAAATAGAGCGAGTGAGAGATGGCTGCTGTGTTGTGTAGCCATTACCACAAGGACGGACGAAGAAGCAAAGTCCGCGCCGGAGGGAGAAGGAAGAAGGAGACAACAATGTTACACGGCGGCGGCGAGGGCAATAATAATAAGCTAAGAGAGGAGGCCTCGGCCGGAGGAAGAAGCAAGCAGCAGCAGCAGCAGCAGTCGGGTCTCCGGCGGTCGGCGTCGATGGGTGGACGGCTGGCGAGCGCGGCGAGGGAGCAGCGGGCGCGCCTCTACATCATGCGTCGCTGCGTCTCCATGCTCGTGCGCTGCTGCCGGGAGGACGACTAGCATCTGGGCTGTGTGCATGTATGGGCCGAGGCCCATTATGTATTCTGCTGCTTTTCCGAGAGATGGGCCTGCAGGCCATCCATCCTCTTTACCCACCTGCTGCTGTTGTTGTTGTGTCCGCCGTCGTTGTGCGATCGACGGCCTTCTCTTTGTTGGTGCTATCCATGATGCATGGCCTTTTTACTCATGTACCCAATATTTCTAAGGTCTCATGACCCACTAACACACACAAAAAAAAAACAAGGATCCTTCATGCTATCCTATAATAGTGTTTGGACCACATTGTCATAAGGGCCAAATGTCGTAGTTTGCGTTGAAGTTGTTCTAGTTTAGGCTAGGCCCAACCATGCCATTACAAAGTTATTTGGTCAAGCTAAAGCGTTACACAAATGTGCTTGGCCCAATACTGTGATTTTTTCTATATACAAACCAATCATAGCATATTACCCACTTGGTAAACCATAGCGTACGTCGCTTAGAATGGCATCTCCAAGGTTGAGCCTTGAAATTTGATTGGGATTTGTTTGTACATTTTTAATGAGCGGTGGCTCCGTCCTAATCTTCCTACTTGTTGAGAGACAATGCTATTGTTGGCACTTGTCACACTATAGGCCATTCTATTTTTCTTTGCATGATATAATTTTACTTGGACTAGCTTGCCCTTCATGTTCATGCTCGATATGACTCAATGTGCAGTGGGCACATTCTGTATTGTACATTTGTAGCCTGTACACTTAATGCAGCAAGCTATGAAACGTTTTTATCTTCAGTGAACTGTTATGTTGTTGACACCCACTACTGTAATACATAATGGGACACACACACACACACACACATGTTTTATTGTTATTTGTTACCTGGACTGATCTGACTGAGATTGAGAAGTGTAATTGAACTATTAGTAGTTGTGAGCTTAATTATATATCGCTTATACATATGAATTAGAGAAAGTACATGCATAATTGATGGGTTCAGAGTTCAGACTCTTTCTGACTGATGACACTACAAAGCTCACACATAACCACATGAGAATTACTGAGTGACGAGTCGATCGAAGTAACTACGTACGTTAATTCCTTGACGTTGGCGGCGGGCAGAAGGTGATGAGGTATCGGCTGGCCTTGCAGCGGTTGAGTGAGGTAGCATCATCATAGGCATAGCTGTAAGCCTTAGGACAGACAGCCTTGAAAACATGCGCAAACACAGTAGGCTGACACCTCTCCGGTGACGCGTAGTCCCCGGTGCAGCAATACCTGTCCCCTCCCATGGCCCTGCACGCGCTCCGGCACCCGGCGACCTTCCCATCACCATCCCTAACCTCCAGCTTCGACGGGCAGCAGACGTTGAGGTCGGCATGGCACCCAGCCACGCCGCACCCGGCCCCACCTCCCACGGGTGACATGGACACCGGCGCGTTGAAGCCGTCGACGAGCGACACGTCGTAGAAGTGCAGAGGTGAGCGTGTGGTCCCCAGCGTCATCTCCACAACGGTGGCCGGCGTAGCTCCCGGACGACCGCCGCAGTGGAGCTCGCCGCCGCAATCGCCGGTGGCGCAGCTGCCATGGCCGCTGGAGTTGTTGAAGGAGCAGCCGCGGCGTGGCCACACGCGGCCCGACCAGCCTACCGGCACGTCGAAGGCGGACTCGTCGCCGGGGCCCAGGTGGAAGCCGCCGGACTGTGGGGTTGGGTGGCCCGCCGAGCCCAGTAGGCCCGGCCAGATGGACTCGGCGCAGTTGTTCACCAGGATCAGCTGGATGCTGCTGCCGTCGCTCGCTGCTGCTGCTACTAGCAGTAGTGACAGGAAAGAGCTCATCAGGAGACGGAGGAGCTTATTGTTAGCCATGGCAGTCGTCTGATCTCTAGATCAGAGTGGTCGTGGCGTCGGTGCTACTGGAGCAATATATACTCAACCAAAAGGGTTTGGTCTGGCAAAAATGCAAGCAGAGTGCAGTGGCTTCCATGATTCTATCGTGTCGTGAGGCGTGACATGGTTCTGCACTGTAGCGACTGAAGATTCAGTCAGTCAGTCAGTCAGTGAGTGGTGATCGAGCTTCCTTTCCTGCACGTACCTGCAATGCAACCGACAGACGGATAACCCTGCTCCATGCTAGCGAGATAGATAAAGGTCAGATAAAGCAATTAAAGTAGTAGTGTGTTGCCTTCCAACTTAGGATCATCATCTCCCTCCTCCTTTTCTAAAAAAAAAAGGATCATCATCTCCTCGGATCTGATTTGCTTTCCGGAAGGCAGGATTGCTGCAATCTCGCTCAGGACCTATATATTCCTTGCTTCAAACAGGGGTTACTCTGCTAGAACGTTGGCATATATAGCACAATAAACTGATGGACGGATCGTTTGTACACTTTCCTCGATCCATCTCAAGAAGCTAAGGAACATCTGTCTGTCTCTTTTGCTTTTGCATCGCCCCACTTTAATTTTGTCGAAGGCAAAGAAAGCAACACTATGCGAGCTAGAAAAGCCATTGGGTTGGTTACAGCATACCTGATCAAAGCATCATGCATGTAGATATGCTCGTGGGTGCGCACTTTGACTTCTTATATATTGTCCATACAACGGAGTTTGAGGAAGATATCAGAGAGAGCAAGCAGCAACATGGAGTTTTTGCATATAGTTGTGACCACATGGTTTATCATAGCCATCCGTACCACGTGTTTGATGTTGTTGTTGCTTAAGCATGCATATATGTTTGGTGCACTACTAGAATTCTAGAAAAACTAACATTAGAACGGTCAGTAACCCCCGGTCGATCAGTACCAACATTTTTGGTAGTAAATAGATAATGATTTTTCACAAGTCACACGATCATGCACGGCTCATGAGTTTCGAACTCGTAACCCCTTGCAAGGCATAGCCTCCTTTACCATCCCACCCACAGAGCACATGCGAATGAGAGAGATGTTAACGTGTTTTGAGTCATTGGTGTGCCGCCATTTAGTACACCACCAGCCAATGCTAAATGGTTCTTGTAAGGACTGTACTCTAAAACTGATATTAATTGTGTGTTAGTACCAGATTTAAAGCAACATGTACTAATTATATGTTGATGAATGCTCCTTTTTCTAGTAGTTGAGGGCCCAGTTTTGGGTTGTCTGATCCGATAAAAAAGAAGCAAAACTTAGTTATGTGATCAATCCAGTATTTGAAAAAAAATAGTTTTTTGCCATTTTGAAAAAGATGTCTTATATAACAAAAAGCACTTGCTAGACCAGCATGTGAATATAATTTCCAAAATGCCATCATAAAAAGCACTTGTTAAAAACCAGCATGTTCACTACTCAGTAGTCAGTACTCCTGGGTCTCATCTCACGAAACAAAATATATAAATTAAGGCGAAGATATGTTGATGACGAGTGCTAGTTTATTTTTTGGGCAACAAAAATTACAGGCACCTTGTACAAAAGATTAAGAAAAAAAATAAAGCTTGGACCTAATTAAACAGCACACGAGACAAATACATATGTGTGCTGCCTCCAGTTGCATAGTAAGCAACCAATATATATAGTAATGCAAGGATGGATCGATATTACAAACGAACGAATGCAATAATATATAGCTACACAAGTGAGTAATGTGCTGGGAATTTGTGGGAATTAGTTGTTTGTGTGAGATGCAGGATCATCTCGTGTAATAGTACGTACGTGTGCATGTGTATTAAATTTGATATAATTAGCGTTGGTGTGCTAGCTAGCTAGCTGTCATGGTGGTCTTCTTGTTGTGTACTGCTAGCTGATGGTTGATCCGCCACCGAATTGAATGACAGGCGACGGCGGCAGTGGCTAGCTGACCTGCTGTCGTTGACCGTCGTCGTGGACAAGAAGAGAGCTCGCATCACCTTGAAGCACTCATCTTGGGCAGCATCGTCTCTGGCCTGCATGCATGAATCATGCCCGTAGGTAACTAACTAATGATGGACCCCTTTCTTTTCTAAACTATCAAAATTAGCTGGTGTTCATCATTGTTACATCAGTAAGAGAAGAAGAAAAAAACAACAATAATGTGTTTACCGTATTATGATGATCTGGTGGTGGACGCATGTTAGTAAGTAGGCGGCTGATGACACCATTAGTAGCAGCAGCAGCAGGCATGCAGCAGCGAAGAGCGGAGGCGGCCATGACGGAGGGCTCGAAGCGGAGGAGCAACGACGGCTCGGCGAGGGAGCGGAGGAGGAGACGTTGAGAGGCGGCGGCGGCTTCTTCTTCCTCATTGGAGACGACGAGTGGGAGGAGGAGGTGGAGGAAGGAGTAGGGCGTGATGCAGGCGAGCCGCCATTGGAGCGCTTTGAGCAGCGTCAGCTCCATGTCCCGGACCGTCGATGGCCGGAACGAGTGCGTCATCACCTCTTCCATCTGCATGCATGCATTGCATTTATGTAGTTAGTTCACGGCTTCTTGCGTACAGTCCGCCGATCGGTTTAATATCGTTCGACGATGGACCGATCGTAGTATGGGAGGAAATTATATAATTAATGTCATGCGTACAAGCATAGTATATATGCAGCTAGCTGTCTTAGCACTGCTCAAATACAAAATAAACACGCATGTTTATGCATGCACGCATGCACGGGCGTGAGGGCATGTGCATGCTTGTATGCATGCATTGTACCTGGAGATGGTGGAGTGATGGGATGTTGACTTCGTCCAGCTTGCATGCTAGTGACAAGCAGGCCAAGCTCACCAGCTCAACCATCCATGCTTCGTCCCACCTCTGCATGTAATGTAAGCATCAGTTAGTTCATCGATCATGAACCCTACGTGCTGTTAATTTTCACAAGAATGAAACGTACCAGATGGCAGTTGATGGAGAGGAATCGGTCCAGATAGTTGACTGCATTGAACGCCGTGGAGGCCGCCAACCCCAGCCTACCAAACGCCTGCCCACCAAATGTAGTATGCATTACATTCACCCAATCCAATATATAATTCCAATCCAATCACAAAGCCGGCCAATTGTGTGCATATGCATTCAGGAATGAAACAATAATAATGTTGTTGCAAGAAAATACTCGAGCTTAAAACAAAATGCAACATACGTAGAGGATGTAATGCACTCCCCGGGAGCGAGCGGCGGCCACACCTGCACCAGCATCAAGCTCCTGCTGCAGCTGCATGTAGTAGCCGCCTGTGCTGCTGGGCGCATAGTATCCCTGCCTGGCAATGTACTGCTCCAGTAAATCATTTATCAGCTTCTCCTCGTCGTCATGGAGCTGCTGCTGTAGTTGATGATCAGCTGCTGCTTCCTGTGGTGCTCCTCCGGGCGTTGAGCTGTCGAGGAGAGGATCTTCATGGCAGTAGAGAAAGCTGCTACTCCAGGAAATGTTGTTGCTCCGGCTGCCGCTGCTACCTACTAGCAGCTCATCGTCTTCCATACCACCACCACCACCACCACACGTCCAGCAGCTAGCTAGCATATATGGAGGAGGGAACGGAACGGAACGGAGGAGTATTTATCGTGGTGGTGCGGCCGTCGTGGATGGTGGTTGGCGCCTTAAAACCCCGGAGACCACCCTCATGACCGCCGCCGCCGCGTCATGCACGCATGCATGCCCTTTTTCTTTTTTGAGGTCATGCAGTATACTCTAAGTACGTACTTATAGTTGTATAGCATGCAAGGCCGTCAAGCTCAGGACGGCCGATCGAGCGCATGCATGCAGTCAATGCGTCCATGCAATCCATCCATCCTATGCAATGCATGCATGCATGGTACACACCAGGGACGTACGTGGTCCCACATGCTGCATGCTCGTGTATCATCCATCGTAGAATACATACAGTCATGCTGTTGTACGTGCAATCCTCAGCCGCCCCGGCCCGCCCGGGGGCCATAAACCAACGCAAATAATTAAAGAAAAGAATGCCGCATTCAATACGTACGAATCCATCTGAAGCAACTAACTGTCTGCATGCATGTATGTGCCTTCAGATGGAAATGGCGATGGATGCAATATATGCTTCCAGCTGACAGTACGTACCATATCTATGCCAGTCAGTCGTTGTCAGTACGCCACAAGCTGACAGCCTGACACACACGCAGACACATACAACTGACCCCACCGGCCCTCTCCCCGGCTCCCCCTCCATAGTCCACATACGATTACATTTTACCATTTGCTCCCTTCCTCTCAAAACACAATTCGTTTTAGCTTTATTAGGTACTTAATTTTTATTTTATATGTAGACACACTAGTGTATACCTGGATCTATAATAAAATCAATCTATATATTTATAAAAATTAAAATGAATTATATTTTAGGACCGGGGACTACACTATCATTACCTATATATTAATGGATATAATATATCCCCCATGTGTAAGGATCCTACGATTTTGCCTCCGTCCTAAAGTATAGGTCGTTTTGGGTTTATCATATTTATATAGACTTTGTTATGCACTTAGATATAACATGTCTAGATTGAGTATAATATCTATGCATTTACAAAGTTCATCAAAACCACCCTTGAGACCATTTTGACCCTGTTACATTACTTTTTACGGTTGTGAAGTTCATAATTGCGTGCGTGGGGACAAAATATAAAGGTGAATCGCTGGAGTTGTCTGTAGAAAAGAAAAATAAGCTGATGGCGTATTATTATTTTTATTTTTTTTATAGGGAAGTGGGATGCACTCATTTCCGGAGAGGCCCAGTTTCTGGCCCACTTTAATTTGCAAAGGAAAATTGCGACCTGGCCCAACAAATAGACGAAGAAGACGCTGCATGGTGGGCCGGCCTTTCCTTTTGTTGCTATCGCCGCGCACAGCGCCGCCATTGCCCCGCCCCCATTGCTGTCTTTCTCCACCACCAATCGTCACTTCACCAGGCGACCGACTGGCGCGCTCGATGATATCTCGAAGAGCACTCTTCTTCCTCCTTCCCCTAACTCTTCTCCTCCTCCAAACGGTATGCTGTCGTGCAGGGCGTGCAGGTCGTGCAACGTGTTGCGCTGCATGCCGGGTGTTCGACAGAATGCCTGCCTGGCCCTACTGCCTTTTTGGCGGCAGCACAAGTTAGCTGGGGCTGAGAGAAGCAAGGGCTTGCAGACCATGCATTCATCAACTCCGATCGGTACGCTGTCATCCTGACCCTTGTGCTTATGTTATGCCCACAAAGCCAAACTGGCTTGCCTTGTTATCAACCACAAACTAAAGCACCCGCCAATTTTATCAATTGCATAGTATGTGAGTAATAATTGTTGCAAGGAACTAATGCTGCATGCCTCCAATAATGCTCTTTCCTTCCTGGGAACATGGAGTTCCTCCATTCCCATATTGTACCTTTGCTGTTAGCAATGGCCTTACTGGTTTCGATCAGTTGTGGCATAGGAGTATCATTTATTGCGCGACGTGAGGCAATGTTCAGTTGTTGAATGGAACAAAGAGGTCCCGGCCTCATGAATCATTTGTTGAGCACAATCCTTTTATACCTGAACCTGAATTAACGCCAACATCCACTCAGCAGCGGATGTATTATATGTATACCGAGCCCATCAATCGTGCATCTATTTGTGTGTTCATTATAGTTGGTTAGTTAGTTCAAATTATAGTCAGACATTTTCTGAACTCTTTTCTGAATTCAGTAATAACCAGACCTCAAATATGTATTGAAAGGATAGACAGACGACACTATGTTATAGTACTCTTTTGTACATTAATGTACCAATTACCAAATCAATCATGTTGCCAGCCCATATATATCTTTATATTGACAAAAAATTTGATGCCTAGTAGCTATTGCTTGGCTAGACGATCCGGTATCTTACCGTACAAAGAGTAAAACATCGATGGGGGGTAATAAAAATTGGCTAGTTTGAAATTTGTAAAGGCAGCTTCCACCGTCGCCCTCCTCGCTGTTGTTGGGCCCAAGCAAGTTGGTGGCACCTGGGACGACAGTGCAACCTCTGCTTGGGTACATGAAACTTGCAATTTGCTGCTCAATTTACCTCCTCCTAGAAGAAAACAGAAGAAACAAGTTGCATTCACCTAGCTCCTCCGATCCTATATGCCGGCCGCCTAGCAATAGCAAGTGTGGTAGCCTGGCTTGGTTTCTACTTGAAGAAGGCGCCGGTCTTCATGGCGTCCTCGTTAGCCTCACCAAGAGCCGCCTCACTGAGATACTTGTCAGCAAGCTGCACACGCTTGACGTTCTCCTGCTCGGCCACCAGCATGTGGCCATACTCCAAGAGCTTCTCGATCGTCATCTTGGGCTGCTCAAACTTGGGTGGCCCCTCCTTGGAGTTGACAAGCTTCTTGCCAATGTTCTCCACTCCGGTCTCGGCAACCCACTTGCGCACCTCGTCGTCGTAAACCCGGGCACGCAGGGCACCGAAGAAGTCGATGGACTGACCGGGGAAGGTGTCGACGAGCCTGACGACATCTTCCTCCGGAACGCCATCGGTGCGGAAGATGCCCTTGCAGACACCGATCCGGTCCTCACGTGTGGGAGCCCAGTAGAACTTCTCCATACGACCGTCACGGATGAGCGGTGCGTAGAGCGTGGAGAAGTCGTTGCCGGTGACGACGATGGGCACACGTGGGTTCTCCTCCTTGTTGTACATGCCTGGAAGCTGCACGTTGGTGGGGTTGTCGGCGATGTTCATGAGGGTGGCGTTCACCATCTGGTTGTTGACGGTGTACTGGGTGGTCCCACCCATGCGACCGGCACCGGCGTCGAGATCGTTGATGAAGAGGCAGCACATCTTGCCCTTCTTGATGATGTCGGCGGCCTCACGGTACCGCTGCCTGATGAGCTTGGCGGGCTCGCCGGCGTTGCCGCTCTCCAGCTCTCCGGCGCTCATCATGATGGGGCTGTGTGTATGCATTGATCAGCACCATATATAGGTACATCAGACCAAAAGGATGTTGAATTTGAATATATAGAGAGCTCAGCTCCGATCCTAGACAGTTAGATAGATTGCTTACGTGATGCCCATCTTGGCGAAGACAAGCTCACACTGGAAGGATTTTCCTTGACCCTTGCCTCCCCAGATACCCAGGATGAGGGGAACCTGATCGATCGAGGATAACGATGAATAATATTTGTGATATTTTATATACATATGTGTGTGTGTATATATATATATATAATCAAGCAATTGATTGGGCACCTTGATGTTTGGCAGGGTCATGAAGTTCTTGGAGAGGTGGACGACGAGCTTGTCCATGAAGGCCGGGGCGATGTAGAAGCCATCCTTGATGTTGTCCCAGGCGCTGTAGTCCCTCAGGCCCTGGCTGATGTACTCGTAGGAGCTGAGCACGGCCTCGTGGGTGCCGCCTCCGGTGGGCGCCTGGAAGAGGGCGTCGACGATGCCTTTGCCCCTGGTAATGTCCTGCTGGTCGTCGGAGATGTCGTAGGCGAGGCCTCTCCATCTGTCCTGGTCTGTCTGCTTGGACTCGTCGAGCTCCTTGGCCATGACCTTGAACCTGTTGGCGCTGGAGCTCTTGCCATGGTAGTTCACGGTGGCGGCGGTCACCTGCTGATGCTTCTTGAGCTTCTTCCCGAGGAAGCTGGTCGGGGTGGAGGCCTGACAACAAACAAGCTTATGTGTCAAAAATGCTAGCTAGTGGTAATATATATATATATATATATACATATATAATTGATCGAGCAGACGGTAACAAAGCAGCGAGGACTCACCGGAGCTCTGACGGTGGAGGAGAAGGCGGCCGCCATGATCTCACTAGCTGCCGGCTTCTTGTTCCTGGATCTTGTGAGCAAGGGGCACGGGGTGATCGCTGCTGATATGGCCGCTAGCTGCTGATGGCCGAGCCCTGCAAGCCGATAAATAAGAGCACGTGTGTGGTGGCCGTGTGCTGATCTCGCTGCCGGCTCTGTGGTCGATGATCGATCGGGAGCTCAGAGAAGGGAGCAGCTTGTGGATGAGCTCCCACATCTCCTGGAGGCCACACGCTGAGGATGGGGTTGTGCACACGTAAGCGACAATCTAACCGACCAATGGGATGGCTTGCTTGCACTTGAATATACTGCATGCACAGATGGACCCCCTCCTCTGCAGACTGCACGCAGAGGCAGCTCTTGGCTCCGGTTCCATGACACTGCATCACCACAAAATCGATCAATCCGTTTGCCTGCATTTTGTTTTCTTTCCTCCAGGACAACTCCAGGACGTCTCCAGGCCAGCCACAGAAAGGCTCCCTCTTTACAGGATGGATGAGGCATCACCAGTTTTGTATCCTTTTTTCCGCTACGAAGGTATTCCCGAATTTCATTTCGTTTTGCACAACAAAACTACAAATGCTGCTCTAGACGAACTGCCGCACAAAGGGCCAACCGCTTAACGAGAAGCAGCAACATCAGACTACCATCTCATTTGTATACATCTATACATAACAAAAAAGAAAAGGAACTGCATATGGACAGCTTGTCATCAATCGCTCCTAGGGGGTTGGACTGCTACAGACTTGTCTTCAGTGAAGAAGAATCATCCTGGTGTCATGCATCCTGCTTAGCGCTGACCTCCAATTTAGTCAGTTTGTTCTGCTGGAGTCCTGCCAAATATGATAAAAAGGAGTAAACTGAGCAGATTATCTCAATAGGATATCTAGTCAGTTTTCTGTCGAAGAAAGTACTGTTTCTGGTTTTCCGTAGGGCTAACAAATTGCCGAAAAGCAAACCATGCATGTAGAATT
This sequence comes from Digitaria exilis, assembly GCA_015342445.1. Lineage (NCBI taxonomy): Eukaryota > Viridiplantae > Streptophyta > Magnoliopsida > Poales > Poaceae > Digitaria > Digitaria exilis. Next base: position 91,634 of record JACEFO010002940.1, read on the forward strand.
GCTCCCATGTGGAAGATAAACTTTTATCCAAATCCAATGTTGTTCAAAGGAACACGGCATGCATGTGGCCCCGGTGACTAGAGCCACCACGAATATTCCTGAACCTGTATTTTCGTGCATACGCTGATCGATTGCAGTTCACACAAAGTCGCTAGGGCTGTCATTTATTTGCTACCACACATACTTTACTATTATTCGAGAAAGTGCAGTGAGGGATCAAGACTTTGATATGTGTGACCAAGACGAGGCTTATAAGTCGTCGTTTGACTTTTTTAGCTCTATCTTTGATGCATTAATTTTTTTTTGTTATGACTTGATTTATTAATGTATATTCTTTAAAAAGACTTAAATTTGACTATATTTGCACAAATTTTCTGAATAAGATGAGTGATTAAAGTTGGGGTTAAAAAAGACAAACGACTTATAAACGAGGACGAAGGTAATACATGCCAATACGTACCGGCAGCCTCTTAGTTTCGACAAACTGGAGCCAGTGATTATATAGGTGACAAGGATGTCGACATGAACGTGTTTCGAGATTCTATAGCAAATGTTTTGGTTTCTAACGAAGAGGTAGTCATTGTGACAGGGACGCATGGTTTTGTATTGACAGTATTGTGTGCCTGTACGTTGTATTCATGCACTTGTAATCGTATTTTTGTATTTTTGTGTGGGATGTACGATGTAGCAAATGGGCCAAAATGGTAGCGAAGGCATATAATATTGAATAAACAATCACAAACTCAGCATCTAGTGATCCAAACAACCCTGTCCAAATTTTGTCCACAATCGAGATTCTGAAAATCCAGATTTGCAAAATCCAAAATCTGATCCAAACGGGGCACTACTGCACTAGTAAGCTTGAATCCTAGCTATTCAGTTGTAGACGCAGCTGCCGTCGTCGCTTCTGGCGGTTGGGTCGAAGTTGCGGGCGTTGGGGTCGGTGCAGCCCTCCGGCACCTTCAAGCCCACCTGCTGCGCCGCCTTGCCGTAAAAGTCATCACCGGCGGTGGCCATCATGTCGCCGTCGTCGTTGGCGTCGCCGAGCGCCGCCTCTCTGATGTACTTGTCAGCCAGCTGCACACGCTTGACGTTCTCCTGCTCGGCCACCAGCATATGCCCATACTCCATCAGCTTCTCCAGCGTCATCTCCGGCTGCTCCAACACCGGCGGTCCCTCCTTGGAGTTCACCAGCCTCCTACCAATGTTCTCCACGCCGACCTCCGCCACCCACCGCCGCACCTCGTCGTCGTAAACCCGCGCACGCAGCGCACCGAAGAAGTCGATGGACTGACCCGGGAACGCGTCGACGAGCTTCACCACGTCCTCGTCGGAGACGCCATCGGTGCGGAAGATGCCCTTGCACACACCGATCCTATCCTCACGTGTAGGTGCCCAATAGAACTTCTCCATGCGACCATCACGTATGAGCGGCGCGTAGAGCGTGGAGAAGTCGTTGCCGGTGACTATGATTGGTACACGTGGATTCTCCTCTTTGTTGTACATGCCAGGGAGCTGCACGTTCGTGGGGTTGTCAGCTATGTTCATCAGCGTGGCGTTCACCATCTGGTTGTTCACGGTGTACTGTGTGGTCCCACCCATGCGTCCGGCTCCGGCGTCGAGGTCGTTGATGAAGAGGACACACATCTTCCCCTTCTTGATGATGTCGGCGGCCTCGCGGTAGCGCTGGCGTATGAGCTTCGCCGGCTCACCGGCGTTGCCACTCTCGAGCTCGCCGGCGCTCATGACGATGGGGTTGATGCCCATCTTGGCGAAGACGAGCTCGCATTGGAAGGACTTGCCCTGGCCTTTGCCACCCCAGATACCTAGGATGAGGGGCACCTTGATGTTGGGAAGGGACATGAAGTTCTTGGCAATGTGGATGACAAGCTTGTCCATGAAGGCTGGCGATATGTAGTAGCCGTCCATTGTGTTGTCGAGGCTGTACTGCCTGAGGCCCTGGCTGATGTACTCGTAGGAGCTCAGCACGGCCTCGTGCGTGCCGTCACCCATGGGTGCTTGGAAGAGGTAGTCCACGAGGCCCTTTCCTCTTGTGATGTCCTGCTGGTCGTCGGAGGTGTCGTAGGCTAGGCCTCTCCATCTGTCCTGCTCCGTCTGCTTCGACTCGTCCAGCTCTGCTTGTTGCTTACTACTGTTGTTCATGGCCGCTGCCGCTGACAGCCCACTCCGGCTGTTGCGGCGGCTCATGCCATGCTGATTCTGCTTTCTTCTCATGTTGCCCCCTAGGACGAAGCAGCTGCTGCTGCTCATCGGATGAGCCGCGACGGCGGTGGTGGAGGAGAAAGTAGCTGCCATCGTCGTCCTGAATTAGCTTGTGGATACTAGTAATTAAGGTCAGCTAAATGGATTAACAATTCTAGTTGATGATCACTGATAGATCGATTGATCTGCATGCAGGCTGCTTCATGTATGTACTGTATATATAGTTGCAGTTGCAGATGGAGATGGAGAGACATTATTTGTTAGTTGGTCTGGATCCTTCCCGATCTCTTCAGCATATTAGAAACAGCATGCATGCTCCAGAACGTTAACGACGAATAAAAAGTGATTGATCGATCGATCGATGCTGATGTGGTGATGCAGTGAACAGGACATGCACTGCTGCATGCTCGATCCACCTATCAGTACATGCATGAATATTCTAGAGGGAGTGATCAAGCCAAGCGTCAACAGAGTACTAGGTACTACTACATATGTGGTGTGTGCTAGCTCTGGTTCTTCATCTTCATCCTTCCACTGTTTGGGGTGCATTGGATGATAGGAGCCACACGCGCTGTGGATCAGATGGGCCACCTTGCTACTAGCTGGATCAGCCACCGCTACTCATCAGTCACCATGAAAATATAATCTCTCCACTTAATCTCATTTATTGTGTCCAATGATTACAAAAGTACTATACATCTAACTACAGAACCGGGCATTATCAACACTAGGCAAGATTGCTAATTTCAGAGGTGGTTTCTATTTTAAGAATAATAAAAATAATTTAATTTACAAAATTCAGAACTAATTTATTTTAAGGTAGAAATATTAAATCGGTGTCATTTTTTTTAATAAAAATGTAACCTACATCCGGAGTTACTTCAGCCTACATGCGTGTTACTGCTTTCAATTGATAACAACCAAACTACCATCCATGCCTTTTTATCCTGTTCAAATGTTCTTTTCACTAGTAGGATATTTAATTTATAAATATGAAACTGAACAACTCACTTTTGTTTCGAGCAACTTCAACCCATCTCTTATTGCCGCCCCCCCCCTCCTATTCCATCTAAATGAGAGTCTCTCATTGCATTTCTCTCCCCTATTTGACAATGCTCTTCAACAACGCTCTCAAAGGCCGAGAGACTCTCATTCCATTCATATAAGTAGGGGTGAAAGCATCTGGACCCCTCGTTTAGTGTTTTAGTAATTAATGGTAATACTTTGTGGACTAAATAGATCATGATGATGATATGGAAGAAGCCTTGAAGATAAAGAGAAAGGTGGTAAGACCTGCAATATATAATGATATAAGTGTTGGAAAGTTCAAGGCAAAGGTATTTGTTAGGGCTTTTATTTTTGTAGGTGAAAAGGTGATTAGAGAAGAAAATTGACTGGATTAGTAGGCTAGATAGCCGTACTGTCAATAAGGGTCAATTTCATTTGCTTGACGAGTCTATAGTGCAACATTGCTCGAACATATCTGCTGCATGCACATAGGTTGAAAAATGCCAAATATTGACTCAAAAATCAAGTTTTGATAGAGCTAACGACGAGTATACAACGGTCTGTCCAACCTTTGTATGGCGGACAGTTAATGTCAGTTGGACAGAACTTGTGAGATTCTATGTGCCGAAAATCGTTGAACAGTGGACAGTCCAGCCCCTGGATGCGGGCTGTCCACCACTAACTTTGAAGTTTTACTCAGAGTCTGTCCGGGTCGCGAGTACCACTGCCGATGAACGTGCGAAGAGCCCAGCACCTCATTTTTCTGACCAGGACAGGGGACTTGACTGTTCTGTGTAATATATGGTTTGAACGGCTGACAGTCTGGCATTTGTATAGCAGACAGTTCCGTGATTTTCAGAAACGATCGTGTCTGACAGCTTTGATGTGACATATAACCGTTGGGGTTGAAAGCTCATAACGGCAGATAGTCTGAGAAAACGCTGAGAGATCAGGTTTTGAATATAACGGTTGGATTTTGGAGCTCGTCTATAAATACTCAAGTGGCCGGTGTGGGGAGGTTCTCTTGGCCTTTGGAAACACTTCAACACACTTATTTGAGCTCTCCACTCTCTCCCTCTCACTCACATGCTTTGAGATTGCATTTCTTGGTGAGATTGAGAGCCTCCTAGTGCATTGCATCTATTGATTGAGCTTTGTAGCACTAGGGATTCTCCAAGCAAGGATTGTTGGCTTGTTACTCTTGGAGGTTTCCGCCTCCTAGACGATTTGGAGGTTGAGGATCATTGAGTTCTTCAAGGAGATTATGAAGAAGCCTGTGATTGATCTTTGTGAGAGGTTCTTGTCCTTTGCCTCACCGGAGTGGTGAAAAACAACTCTCGTGAAAACGAGGTTTGGAGAGGTCCATTGATTCCAAGTTGGCTTATACACCAAGTTGACTCTTGGTAGAGAAGCAATTGGAATATTTGAATCCACCTCAACTTGGATTTGGGGTGACCGGCAAGTCACCGACACCACGAGAAAAATTGCTTGTGTTTTCGGTTATTTCTATTGCTTATTTTACTTTCTAGAAATTTACTTTTTGAGAAATTTACTTTCTAGAGATTGAATTGTATCTTGTCACCCTAGGTTTACAAGCCTTCATCTAGAACAAAACAGTAGAAATAGATGTTTTCTTGTGATACTAATTAAATTTATTTAGTGTTGTGTTTTTAGTTAAAACCGTCTAGGGCCAACAAATTTGAGAGCTCTTAAAGTTAGGAATGGAATAGGAGTTCAATTAGAGATGTTTCTTTTTTTATTGTCTCTCCTAAACGTGGAACAGGAGGTCAAATAGGAGATGGGTAGCGTGCTAGATTTGTGCATTAGCCCCTCAATGTTGGCCTCGAGGCAGTTCCTCTGTTACTCTCTGGCTCTCTGGTCACTCACCAAGGTTGTTTGCTACTACATGCATATTAAAAAAAACGGCTGGATGCAAACTAGTGTGTCAGCGAGAACTAGTCAATCTCACATTAGTGCCCCTTTGTCGGACATTTTTAGGTTGAGAAAAAATAAACAAAATTTTAAGCAATGGGTCAATCCATCCAAATAGTCGTCACAAAGAACCAAGTGAAAAGGTCTCTAGCCTAGCCTAGTGATTTGAGCCCCTAGGGTACCATCTAAGGCTATTCAACTTCATGTGGTAGCGAGTTAACTTCAAAATCCTTCATTTTTTTATCAATCCAAGTCCCACATAAAGCTCAAAATTCAGGCAGGATTGGTTGGGTCATGAGGACCAATATATTTTTCTATTTTCATGCCCAAATCATGTGCTAGTACCAGCCCAACAAACAGAGTGGGCTAACAAATCTGGCCCAAGCCAACTAAATGCACTGGTCGGTTGGGTCGGACTATTTTTAGAGGTGTCACGTGAGGTGGCCCATAGTCACTTGTGTCCCTTGTGTGGATGGATGACTATGGAATGACAGCCTGTTTAGATTGTAAATTTTTTTTAAAAAAATGCACGTTTTCTAATATATTTTTTTTTGCAAACTTTATAAAGTGAAGACCATCTAAAGAGGACCAAAGTCGTTTACTAGCTTGTAGTTCAATAAATATACTTGCCTGGTTGCTTCCTACATTATCTTTTGAGTTGTTAGTCAGTATTTCGTATAAAGCTATGTGCAACATTAGTTGTTTCAGCAGTTAAGCACACAACGGTTGGGCCCTGAATAGAGTAAAGGATTTTCGACACGTAGAAATAGGAAAAAGTTATAGGATTCTAGTTGGAATTCCTACATCTTTTTCCCACTTCTCATGGGCACACACACATCATGACATAATGAAATAATTAATGTCTCGTCAGCCGTTAGTAGATAGCTCAACCTGATTAATTTTTTTCAAAACAGCCAAAAACATATGAAAAGAAATGTCCAGAAACTGAGAAACAAATTAATTGACTATTACAATGCTGAGTGCCTGAGATCTTAAGAAAAACATGAGTTTAAATTATGGAGAAATTTGTTTTTATCAAAGAAATGTCATTTCTAGACAATCATGCCTGGTGCAGAGGATAAAGTCACTCCACTATGACAAAAGGTCCTAGGTTCGACGTGGCCTCTCTGCATCTAGGACAAAGGATTGCCTTTTTTTTTTTTTAGCAAAACAAAGGATTGCCTCAGTTATTCATTCCCACCCCACTCACGTGGGAGCTATCAGTACTGAGTTTGTCCTTTCAAGAAATGCTATTTCTTTCATATTATTAGTATGCCTTCATTAATTTGTAAATGCATAACATCTTACAAAACGTGCAATATAACCATGCATATAGTTTGATCATAGAAAATATTTTTAAGAATTAATGTCTTTCAAGTATTTTTATTGTGGCTGACCGTAAAATGTAAGCTGAAGACGGTGTCCATGGTCATGACCTGGGCCGTGTTTAGATCCAAAAGATCTTTTAGACTTTACTATTCATCCCTCCTAGAAAACACGTTTTCCAAAAAAAGTTCCCTTCCAATTCCTTTCAACTTTTATATTCATCCTCTCAGATAACACGTTTTCCAAAAAAAAGTTCTTTTCTCCCCTCAGCAACTGGTATATTACAGTTGAATTCAGTGCAAGATAATCATCATGCGTGTATGCTAGCTGCAGGGGCGGAGCTTGGCTAGCTCGACGCCTGGGGCCACTCTTTGATGACCAACTTTGCGAGATAGGTAAAACCTTCATGCTACAGTGCATGTAGTGTAAGAAATGGGCTGACGAGTGGGGCCACTGCCCTAGTGGCCCCACCCTTTCCTCCGCCACTGGCTAGCTGTATATATGTTGCACCTGCAATGCAACTGCAATCACGCCACATGCACGATGCAATGCAATGCAGGACTGGGGCGTAAATATTCTCTGCAGTAGTGCAGTATTAGCAGTACAGGCCACAGGAAGATGGCCGAATCGATGATAAGGAATCTGGTATGCATGCAGCACAGCACAGCGTTTTGAATTATTCCGTGGCAGCATCGATTAGGTCAGATGCACACATTTCTTCAAGCATGTGTGCATGTGCTGTCGTCTATCAGCTAGCTAGCCTCTGTACGTGCAGTGGAGTGTAGTATATATACATGTGCCTGCAGTGACATAGTATACTGTATACAGTACTGTATGAGACAATGAACTCTGCTAGCTCTTGCTTTTGGAATTCATTGCATGTACTCTTTCAGTTCAGTAGTACGACTGATCTACGTAATACCGACACACGACAAAGGCATATTGTTCCTAAAAGCACACAAAACTCACTCACTATTCATTCAGCAGAACAATGTCGGTTTATAGGGGCAAACAAAATACAATTATTATATGGATTTTCCCTCTTTTTCTCTGTACCTCCGACCTAAAGTATGGGTCCTTTTAGATTTTTTAGGTGCATAATTTTTTAATATGAACTTATATATACGCTGTCTAGATACATACTAAAAACTATGTATCTAGATATGTCAAGGCGACCTACAATTTGGGACGGATAGACTAGTGCGATATAGCCCTAGTACATGTTTGGGTGCAACACCTAAAATTAGGACACTAGGTAACTAGCTGCACTGGCCAAATCACAACCCTCATGCCCACATGGCACTTGGCACCCCTTGCCTTCGTCTTCCTCTGTCCTGATAATGTTATGACCTTCATAGCTCAACCATTGTCCCTCGGCCACTAGTGCTTCCACCATGTAACGGTGGCCTGGCCCCACCTATCATTTTCTGTGGCTTTAATTTCACAAATAGCAATCTTGTTACCCCGTTCGTATCGATAACTTAGAAACATGATGCTTTAAGAAAGAATTTTTTTTTGAATGGAACGATTTTGAAAATTGAGTTCTTGGTATCAAATTTGAATTATATCCAAGAAAAAGCTTTATATGACTGTGAGAGTAGAAGCTTGAAAAAGTTAATTTTATGAATTGAGATAGAAAATTCACACTTCTGATTTTATTAATTTGCAAATTCTTCCTTGAGTAGTTAAAAAAATGAAACTAGCTGGCCCTTCACTGTCTCCTTCTCCACTCATTTCCCTAAACACAAGATGTAGCCCTCCAACCCTCGGCCACTAGCGTTCTTCCACTACTATGGCCAATGGTGTCGTCGCATTGTTAGGTCAAGTTGGCTGTGGCACATGGGCCATGGCTATGTCTTCAGAGACTGGTGGTCTATGAATTGAAACTAAAACCCTGAAACCCTAACCCAAATGGTGGCAACCAATGGCGATGCTAGGTGGATGCAATGTTGCGTGGCCAACCTCGAGCATGCTGAGGGATGCTTCGCAAAAATAGTTGCAAGAGCGTAACCTAGCTCTAAGGGTGATTATTGATTAAACATAAGACTTCTAACATTTCCCAATAGTTTTTCTTTACAAATGGCAAATGGTTTTTAGTATACTTTGATGACTGTCAACCATAATTGTGCGTAATAAGTTTGTTGGAAATGCATTGTCAGTGATTTAATAAAACCATTGGAAACTATGCAAATTATACTAGAGAAATATTGACCGCTTGAGGAAAATTAATAAAAGAAGATAAAATTGTTGGCCGCTCATAAAAATTATAAGAAAAGATAGCATACTTATGTAGATAGGACATGAAGAGTTCAGAAGCACAAAAGTAATTATTTAATTTAGTACTATATGTGTACATGGAATTTTAATATGATATGATATACTAAAGATATATGGGAGAGTGAGCTGCATTGCGCCTCCCACATGATGAGTATTGGAAGTATATAGGAAAACAACAGATGACCAGCCGGTCAGTTCGTCCTCTCTACTGTACGCTTGTGATCTTGATGATTAGCTCATCAATAAGCAAGCAAACCAATCTGCTTATCAAGATTGCATTCGCACAACAATTATGAAGTTATATTTGATCTCTGGGCTCCATGATATATCCTAACTTGGACAAAATGAATTTATTATGATCTGGCTAATCGTGTCAAGTTCAAGATGCATGCATTAACCATATATAAATGAATCTTGAGACAAAATGGCAGCACAAAAGTTCCTGGTGAATGATAAGAAAATTAAAAAGAAGACAGCGAGGAAAATGTTGTCAATACAAACTCTCCATGCTAATGGTATGTATGTTCAAGGAAAAATGAAGAAGCATACATAGTTGATCAAAGATCTAAATGAGAAGTAACACAACAACAGTAATAGAGGAAGATTGTATGTGTTATTAATTATCAATTTGACAAGACCGAATAACCTCCCACATGTAATGCTTTCTTGTTGGACAGTAGTTGCTTATGTATTAAAACAAGAACAGAAGAGTTGAGATCAAATTGAAGAGGGAAAATCTTATCGATCTAAAGTATTAGCTCTTTGGCCAAAAATGTACAATCCGGTAGCATAAGAAAGTAAATGAGAGAAAAAAGGAGAAGGTAAAATTAAGAGGGCTGGGGAATGAATTGAAGCAATCAGCATTCCAGCAGTAGCGATAAATAATTCAAAAGACCAAACGAATTGATCTCCTTTAGTTTGCATGCACAAGTACGTATGTACTAGTTAGCTTTGTGTATCAGATCATGTAACTTTTGGAGTGGTCCCAAGCCTTAGCTCTAGATCTACTTCCTGTTGATCAGGGGAACTAGAAGTGTTAGGGCTTGTTGATGATTGTGGTACCTTATTATTTGCATCATGATGATCAAGTGGTAGTCCTTGTAGTAACCCCTGTGATGATTCACATGCTTTAACCTCGGTAACCGCTGTCGCCATTGGCTGTACAAAGATCAGAAGTGCCGCCGTCGCCGGCGAGGGATGATCCAAACGCCTCCTCTTTATTCCCCTTGCTGACTCCTCGCCGTCGTTGCTATCATCAAAATCGCCGTACTGATCCATGCTGGAGGACATGAGGAGCTTGTTCTTGCTCTCCTTGATAATGGTTGACAAGAAGGAAGTAGGAGGAGGAGTGATGATCCCCTTGTCAGCAGCAGCAGCAGCAGTAGTAGTGGTGCTAGGGTTAGAGGCAGCCCTGTAGAGGAGAGCCCCTGATTGCTGTGGCTGTGGCTGATCTTCGGGCGACGAGCCCCCCTGCCGGAGAAGAGCTCGGTCACGGCGGTGGACGTTCATGTGGCCACCGAGCGCCTGCGCCGACCGGAACTCGCGGTGGCAGAAGGTGCACGAGTAGGAGCGCGGCGGCCACACGCAGCCGCCGAGGTGCTCCGCCGCATCGCGCGCGAAGGCCCGCTCCTCCCACGACGGCTCGCTGCCGGCCTGCGTCGCCCAAGCAGCAGCAGGGAAAGGGCTCGCCGCAGCGGCGGCGGTGCTGCTGCTTCTCCTTGTTGATGCTCCCCATATGCCCCAATACTTGCCTACTTGATCCATGGCGGTGAAAGAGTTCATGGGCAAACTAAATGACCTTGTAATCTGTTTTTGCTGCAAACTTGCAATAATAATCAAGGCATGGAGCTGGTGGATTAGAGATCAAGAAAATATGACCAGGATGTATGTATTGCTACATATGTGCAAGAATCGAAAAGGCAAACAGAGGTGTGGAACAATGAATCAAGGAAGAGGGCGAGGAGAAGAGGGAAGATGCTGGGGACGACGGATTGGAGATGGATGAGTACTACTAATTTGTATGATTAGATGACCAGTCTTCTCAAGCTAGGGCTGCTGTTTAGGTCATGGGTGGGTGGGTGTGCCTTTTTGTTTTCTTCTATCTCGCTCTCTGATTTCGGTTCAGATGTATTGTAAATAAAGCCACTAGCGATGCATAGTATAATTGGTGCACACATGTACAGTAGCAGTAGTGAGTGCTGCTGTCTCTGCTGGCGTATGTTTTGTCGTCATCGTTAATAAGCTAGCCAGGCATCTTTCTAAACTAAACAAAGCTTTTGGAATGTATATATACCACCCACTTGGTCTTTGAATTGATCAGATGCATACTGCATCATCCTGTCTGCAGGCTAGTCCCTCTATGTTACATATTCTAGCATTCAATAATTCCGATGCATATTATAAGGATACGGAGAAGAATAACCACATTCTAATCAATTCTGCTGGGTGGGGGGGGGGGGTAGACAAGCAGGGTGCATATAGACAAGCAACCACAGGGCCATTTGAAATATACTATAGATTAACTGGATGAGAACAACTGAAGAATCGTTACGTCCTCATATTTAATTAATTTCCAAAGTGAACTCGAAATATCTGTGTCAAAGAGGACGGGTCATTTTATTTTTTGCATTTTTCTTCGTATTATCAAAATCTTGAACCACCACAATTTATTGTTAGTAGTCTCCGGCGTCAAGATGCAGGGTATATATGAGGACTTGAAAGCTTCAGTGCTCTCGTATGATGTCAAAGCTGTAGTCATTGGCCATTGATCAGCAGGAACAAGTATCCAATATTATTCTCTGACGCGATCATCTCACTGATAACTGTCCACAACCTTGTCAATGATTAACTGATTTGCTAGCGATACTACCTACAAACTTTTTCTCCCTCCAAAACATGTACTAGAGTACAAACACATATATACACCGCCACTAGAAGGAAAAGAGGTATTTGTCCACTTCACGTTAGTACCGGTTGCATAACCGGTACTAGAAATAGGCTTCTTGCCCGGTGCTAAAGGTCCTCTCTCTACTAGTGTGCATTCAATGTAGTCGATCATGTTTGTTCAAAAGGAAAAAAACACATACACACTCACAAAAATATTTGCATATTCACCACGTACTATGACTACACTTATTTACACCCTATCTATACGAAAGACTGAGTAAGAAAATAAATATTAACATTAAAGTCGTCACAAGATTCTCATGCACTATTATGCCGATGGAAACATCGCCTACCACTAAAAAGGTACTTGGCTGTAACTGTGAATGAGTATAAGTGAGACTAGAACCTTGCCTAACGAGTAACGAATAGAGATCGATGCTCAATTCATTTGATGACATATCAAATAACTTGACACGTCAATTGATGGGCTCCATATCATATCGTCTGGGGACACTTCCAGAATTCAACAAGATTCCAGTATATGCATATCCGATCTGTCTTTGACTAAGAGTTGAAGCGTCTTGCAATCTTTTCAGTGTATCACAGATATCCTCCGCTTGCGAATCAGTCAATCAGAAACATAAAGAATAATTGTCACTTGTGGAGGAATTAACCAAGATGTAACATGCATGTGGTTATATATGCATGATTGTGTCAACTAATCAGTAATTCCTCTGTACTATTGGAGAGGAGCTTCATCGATCTCGGCTTTGCCATGAGCCGTGTGTCTCTGCAGAAGCTAGACTCAACATATACAATTCAAAATCCAATCCTATTCTGGCCTATATAGTTTCCATTGAATTTAATCAGCGTATACTCTCTGTGTCTTTGCAGAAGCTAGGCTCAAATAAACAATAATTTAATTTTTCTTAAAAACAATACTTACCTGATATCAACGACTACCATTAATTAGCCAAAAAGTACCGTGTACATGGTATCGTCTTCTACCTTCCACCACACTGTAAAACTCCTCTATTTACTTAGATATACGCCATACTAAAAATAATGTATCTAATTATGACAAAACCCGATGGGGTATATTTTAGTATTAGGTGGGATTCTAGTGACCTCATTAATAGCATATCCCTTTTGCAAATTATTAAGAACCAGAGGATTGGGACATAAATATCAGATGATTTTCTATATGGTTAGTGAGACTTGCACTACTCAACCACCACTGGTAGTACTCTACGACTCACACGTTGGCCGGCTTTGTTGCTAGTTGTGTGTATAGCGAGGCGCCTTATTATTGCATTGTATTGTTGTCCTTGCTTCCTTGTGTGCCAAGAGAATAGAATAAAAAATCTTAGTTAATTCTCCCTGTTGCTGATCAGCATAAGATCAGACATAAGTCCCCACTTAATCTCGTTGGTCGTACGTGCGTACGTCATGATAAAGCTGACATACGCTAGCTTGTGCAATGTGTGTTAATTTGTCACTTTGCTCATCTGGCTGGATGCATCCACATGCATGTGACTATTATACTCCGATCATCAGCTAGATTTAATTATTATAAATATATGTAGTGTGTACACAGCATCGAACGACGATCTATATTCCCTGCCTGAATTAATTATGAATTATTATTGAAGCAACTTGCTTGATCATCTATCATGCCTAGCTACTACTCCAATCGATACGATAGCACTAGCAAAGAAAGCCACAATAGTTCCAATGCCATTAGTCTCAGTTGTAATAGAACCGGTACTAATGAGTCCATTAACAGCGGTTACTTTTCAAGTGGGTGGACGAAACATAGTCCCAGTTAGTTGACTAATGTTCCCTTCACCTACGTGAGAAGTAAAACTGGTACCAATGGACTCATTAGTACAAGTTCTATTGCATCTGAAACTAATAAGTGTCGATATTGTTGTGGCTTTCTCTGCAAATAATGCATGTCTTGCAAGAGGTAATTGAAATATATTGTCACTATGCCTGCAATGAGTGACGTCACCATATGGGCATGTATACATAATAATATTCGTTAGCTGTGTACGTTTGTCGTGCCTCCTGTGCTTAATCAGCTAGCTTTTGCAAGTGTGCATAATCTGCATGTTAATTAGTTGGCGACAGTGCCGTATATTTATACACTGTAAATATAATTTGTTTTTGTTTATTTTCTTTACTGATAGGAGGCATCTAGCAGAAGGGATATCCCGATAGTCATTGATCAACAAGAGCCCTCCATCCTATTGTGGTCCAATCCACTTCTATTTTTTTTATCTCGACGTACGACGCCACCAACGCCGGTGAGGACTGAGGACCGCCTTCGGCCTCCCCCTCCTACTCCAGTTCGGCATCGCTCACAATGGTCCCTTCATTCAACCCCTGTCGTCGTCGCCGCATTTCCATTCTGAACGTAGCATGCTTTTCTGCACTGATACAGTTATATTTTTGTTTGGATCTGGTTCCCATCTTACAGTACGTACTGATATTTGTTTGGATCTGTATGTTAAACATCTGATATATAATGAGACTGCCGACAGAGCAGACTGATAGATGCACTACTAGCACTCCGATCGATTAAGAATCTGCATACTCTGATTTCTTAATCGAACGATGAGCTAGTAAGGTATATGTAGCTAGCTAGAGTGCCGCGCTGTCAGCTGGACATTTTGGATGGATCATCATCTCACAGGCATGCTGAGCAGGCCGGCCGGCCGGCAAAGATTCTTGCTTGGCTGTCTCATCCTCCTCTATCACTATCTCTCTCACACACAGTGTGATAGATGACTGCATGCTCTGCACACCACCCATCAGGCCATCACCACCCTGTCCTTGTATGTATGAGTGTATTATACGTACAACGATAGACGATGACCCTACATCTACATGATATGCATATACGCGGCATTTATAATTAGAATTTGTTACTCCATCTGTCCCTACATAATTATCTTTCTTGCTTCCCAAAAATAACTGTGAATCTGTAAAAAAATACTATAATTTATAATATAAATTAAATATCATTATTTAGATGGATATTTGAATCTAGCTAATGTTTCATAAAATTTATTTAGAGATCTAAATATTGTACATATTTTTTTTAATAAATTTAGTCAAACTTGTGGCACAAACACCTAGAACAATATTTATTTAAGGAAGAAGGGAGTATATACGTACCGGTAGTAGGAGTATCCTAAAATAAATTAAAGCTAGCTTCTTTGAATTTACACTGAGACTGATGCATTGCAAACTGAGAGAGATGGTCATCGATGTATGTACATGGTGATCAGTTTTACGCTAGGGGACCCAATGGAAATCAGAAGAATATTCTATCATCATTTTTATATTATTCTTATGTGCTGCATATATTGTGCATTGTAGAGTATGATGAATATTGGTTGAATAATTCGAATTGTAACATGGGACCTGTGGGATGCATAGGGCTGACGGTTTGAGTTATGTGCTTAATAGATTTGTTTCTGGTTAGACGACTGCATAATTAGTCCGCTTTATATATCTTGTAAGTCGTATGGCAAAATTAAGATGATTCATTCTAGTCCTAGCGTTAAATCCATGTTACAAAAAAGATTGTCGGTTCCATGTTTTTTTCGCAAGGGTTTTCCTTATAAAAAAAACCATGTCTCATGTTTGATCCTTAGTTTGCCTAATTTACTAACACGGTATGCAGCCAATTAATTATAACATTAATATGCACAATATGATCATTTACTTATCAATCAATACATGGGCCGCCCGGGCCGTCGCTCGATTGGAAAAATTCTGTCCACCATCACACATCACGTGCTACACAACAGTAGCAGTGTTAAATTGGCACACATCACATGACATATATCACCAAAAGATATGTGTAATGACGACGTTTTGATATATGTCTTACAAGTTATTCGTCGCATAAGGTAATAAGTGTTGTAGTACATGTGTGATTTTACGGGTCACAATTTGGTGATGAGAACAAGGTTAAGATGAGATCAAATCATACATGCATTTGTGTATGTTTACAATCATGATGACGAAGCCCTCGTCTAGAGACGACTGTGACAGACTTATATATGGTTCGCGCCCAAGGTTACGAATCGATGATAGTTGTGAGGATCGGAGATGCCAGCAGTTGGCCAGCTTCATGCAATTAATCCGGGAATTTACATAACTGATCACTCGGTAATTTTCCACTGTTTACGTACTGGAAATTTTCGAGACGAAGCAGAAAGCAACCCAACCTAGCTAGGGGTGGTGTGACCGTGTGAGTCAGAAAATTGTGGGCACGAAATTTTGTTTTGTAGGAAGACGTAGATGACAGTGGTAAAGTTCCAGATGACGCACTCAAGGACGTAAAATGTAGCATCGTTAAAACCAAGGTTATCGTACGTGTATAGAAGGAGAAAGGGAGACTACAGATCGTAGTGCCCGAAGACTATCTCTGCTGCTAGTAGAAAAAACAAATAAAGGGAACAAGAACCGGAGGTGCGTGCTAGGAATACAGTATATATAATGGTCCACGTCGTGCATGCTAGCTGTGCCAGCAGGCAGCAGTAGTCGGTCATCATCACTCACTGATGGCAAATTTAAAGCAGGAGGAAGAATCACGGTGGAGCCTGGCGGGCAAGACGGCGCTAGTGACCGGAGGAACAAGAGGGATCGGGCTCGCCATCGTGGAAGAGCTCGCCAGGCTCGGCGCCAGGGTGCACACGTGCGCCCGCACCGCCGCCGACGTGGACGCGTGCCGCCGCCGCTGGGCCTCCGCCGCCGCCGACAAGGACATGATGATGATCACGGCGTCCGTGTGCGACGTATCGTCGGAGCGCGACAGGGAAGGCCTCATCGCGACGGTGAGCGACCTCTTCTCCGGCCATCTCCACATCCTCGTCAACAACGCCGGCCACTCCCTCTACAAGCCAGCCACGGACACCACCGCCGGCGAGTACGCCAACCTCATGGCCACCAACCTCGACTCCGTCTTCCACCTCACCCGCCTCGCCCACCCTCTTCTCCGGCGAGCATCAGCATCAGTGGTGGTGCACATGTCGTCGGTGGCCGCCATGATCGCGTACCCGTCGCTGTCGGCCTACGCGGCGAGCAAGGGGGCGCTGCACACGCTGACGAGGAGCCTCGCCGGCGAGTGGGCCCGCCACGGCGTGCGTGTCAACTGCGTGGCGCCGGGAGCCATCGACACGGGGATGCTCACCGCCACGCTGGACGACGACGACGCCGGAGGAACAAGGGCGAGGAGGCTCGCCGAGGCGGAGGTGTCGCGGGTGCCCATGCGCCGCTTCGGCACGCCGATGGAGGTGGCCCACCTCGTCGCCTTCCTGTGCATGCCCGCCGCGTCCTACATCACTGGACAGGTCATCTGCATCGACGGCGGCCGCACCCTCGCCGCCGCAAGGCTCTGACGACATGACAGATCATCCATTTATCGTGAATCGATTAGTTATCGCAACGTACTGTACTGTAATGTACTGACTGCAAATAATTAATAATTCGACTAAACCAGCTGCAATGCCGCCCTCTGTTAACCTATATATATACATATGCCGATGCTGACTGAGTTCACCATCTGTTTTGATAAGCAGAGGTGTCCTTCTTCTTCTTCTGCAAATAAAGATGTATGCACACAATCATTTTGTTTCAGTAAGGAAACAAGATATACTTTTGTATAGTAGAAGCAGTTATCTCATAGCTTTGTCTCATTTGGTCGACGATGACTTTGCCAGGTACGTAGTAAATCTGTAGCCTGTAATGGCTGATTTTTAGTAAGCATGCCATGCTGTTAACTCTCTAGTAGATGTCCCTCTGTTTTTAATGCAATTATCCTCAACGGGTCCGCCATAATTGATGTCAAAGAATGAATTGTATAGCTCCAGCACATAAAATTAATAGTGCCATATAAAAATTCAAAAGAGGGGAAGGGAGGAAAAGGACCAGTCAGTCACTTTTAGATTGTACTACGATACTATAAAAAGGAAAAAATCAGATCAGTAGCAGTAATGTTGGTTTTCGTTCTATTCAAGTCCAAGTAAAATAGGTGATAATATCTATCTAAAAAGGGTCTAGTAGAGAAATTAAATGTGATTGATGGATGTGAATACAATGTAGCGCTGGCTGAGCTAGGGAAAATGAATGGAAGAGGATAAAATGTCGAAAATGACGTGATTCGTGTGTAGTGGGCTGTCGGTGAAACGGAAGTCGCACCATGCGGAATTGCGGTTTTTTTTTTGTTTTTGTTTGAGGGAAATGTGGAATTGCTGATATGAGGGCATGTACAAAGGTGTCTACGGCTGCTGTCTGTTTGACACAAATAGACAGGTTGAACAGACAGCTTGTACAATGGGATGTCTGTTTGGCTGTCTACAGAATATTTAATTCACCATTTGACAGACAAATCATGGTGATCTAATGCATACTTTATCTTTGTAGCCATTTTGTTGCACATATATATATCTCCAACAAACATATTTCTTTTAATAACAAACATATTTCTTTTTTTCATTTCCTTTTCTTTTACTTTTTCTCTCTTTTCTTTTTTCTTTTTTTATCTCCCTATCGGCGAATTATGCTAACAACGTTCTCGAGGAGGTGCCCCGAGAGAAGGGTTTAGGGAGAAGTCGTCGAGAATCTAGAGCCGAAGGTGACAAGAGACGATTTAGACAGGTTCGGGTCGCCGGAGCGTAATACCCTACGTCTTGTATGGTGTATCTTGTATTGATGAGATGTTTTGAAGGGGGTCCCTGCCTCCCCTTATATAGTCCGGAGGGCAGGGTTACATGGAGACCGTATAGGACTAGGAGACTTTTACAAGTTAATCTCTAATTTCCTGATACAGTTTATCCAAACCGACTAGGACTAATCCTTGTCTTGTGCGTCAAGTCTTGTACATGGGCCGGCCCACAGGATGGTCCACCAGGGTTGTTTAGTCCGTCAGGACTCTACACCCACAAGCCCCCGAGCACCTTATCTCCTGAAGAACAGCCTTGTTGAAAGTACAGAGTTCTTTGAGGTCCTCCAGAGTTCTTTTGAAATCCGCCAGGGTTCTTTGAAACCCACAGGTTTCTTTGCTCTTGGAAGTTGCAACCATGCTGTTCAATAGGTAATGATGTGCTCATAAGTCTTCTCGAAGTTCGGATTGGTGCGCACCGACTAGGTGCGCCCAATTGGGCAGCCCCCGAGCCTCGTTTATCTTTGAAGAAGAAATTCGAGGCTCTTTCGAAGTCCGAACCAAAAGAGAATCAATTTCCGAAGAAACTCGAGTTCTTTTAGAACTCCTCACAAATTTATCAATTGAAGCAAAAAATTCTCAGAAAAATATTTCCTGAAAATATGTCCATAGCCCCCGAGCCTAAATTTGAACAAATTCAAATATAGGATCAAGAAAGGACCAAAATAAAAAATTACCAAAGTAACGACTCGAAGAGTCAATATAAACCGTTCGCCTCCCTTGAATCTGCACACCTTTGGCAAAAACAGATCTAGGGTTTGCGACAGTTTCTCTGCTTGCAATCCAGAGATCGCGCAAAATCTTCCACATCCTCCCCCAACCTAGATCCAATCCACACCAAGTCTCAAAAGACCCCAATGGCCGGTGGTGAAGGATCCAGCCGAAGCAAGGGTACTAAGAGGAGAGCGGAAGCCATGAAGGAGGTCATGACGACCGAGAAAGCAGCGCCCACAGGGGACATGCCAAGCATTGAAGATCCAATCAGCGACTGGCCAACCAGCAATCTGAAGGAAAAGCATATCAAGACTCTAGAAGCAGATGGATTCCTAGCAGCCCAAGGAATCAGTCAGTGGAGGTGCGCGTACGGGCATGAGTACCCTACTGAAGAAACCGAAGAGCTGACGGTATGGAAGCTATTTTATGAAGTTGGTTTTGGTCTTCCAACTTGCGATTTCTTCCGTAGAGTCTTGCAATTCTATGGAATTGAATTGTGTCATTTGAACCCCAATTCTATTTTGAATCTGTCGATCTATATCCATCTGTGCGAAGCATTTCTTGGAATAGATCCACATTTTGCTCTGTTCCGCCACCTATTCAGAGTGAAGACTTCAAGCGGACCATTGCAAGTAGTAGGAAAGGTAGTTATCCAGTTCCGTCAGGGCATGAAGCCAGTATATTTGGATTATGCAACCAAGGAAAGCCTGAAGGACTGGCAGAAGGAGTGGTTTTACGCTTGGAACCACCAGCCACAACTACCTAGCCGCTCAGGGAATCCTCCAGTAATGAAGCCATTCTGGAGTGAAACAATTGGAGTTAATCAGGCAATGCAGATCCCTGAGCTGCTGAACATGATCAGAGATCTGAAAGCACAAGGGCTGACAGGAGCCATGGTGTATCGTTCGTTCCTGTGGAGGAGAATCCAACCATGCAAACAACGCTGCAATCCAGGGTACTTGTACTCTGGAGAATCTGACCCTTCAAGGAATGCCACCGGAGACATGGCAGATAAGAGGATTAATCAACTCTTGAAGAAGTTTCTGGTGGTCAACGATGAACAATTTCCAGAGATAATGGAAATTTCTGCAATCACCATGACGCCTGAGGTAAGAACCATATCTGAAAACAATATATTGCCTTATTGTTGAAAGCATATTATGAACTAATGTCTTGATCATCACAGTATGAAGCCCGACGATCACTGTATGTGAGTCTACCGCCCCTGGATCCAACCAATGCGGAAGAAGCATCATTGTTGGCTCGCTGTGTGGATCCAGGGGTAAGGGATCAGGTGTGCCGACAGCAGGTGTCAGAAGAACCCCGTGCCAAGGCAGGGACAACCTCCAAAGGAGATGAAAGGTCCAAGAGGGTCGCATCAACGGGGCCGATGGGACCTGTGCCCAAGAAAGCACGGACCCTACCGAAGCCACGGGCCAGGGCCATCCCAGAAGAAAGAGCAAAGATATCCCCATCACCAAAGAAGCCAACTTCCGTGGGGATATCCATCGGTGAGATCAGAACCAGCCGATCTCAACAAAGCGGCGGTGCCCAGAATCCTCTGTCAGAAGAGGAAATAATTCACAACATCTTCAATCCTGTCGCCGTGCCGTTTGAAGGGACAACCTCAATGGTTGAAGAACCCTGTCCAGCTGGACCGTCGGCGCCGGAGCAGGAAGCTGAAGAGGAATTCACTTTGGGAGAGCCGGAGATCCCAATGCGGCCGTCCACCATGTAAGTATTTTGTCTTTCGTGACAAAATATACCTTCATAACATTCCATGTTGTCGGATTAAATTATTTTTCCAGAGTGGAAGAAATGCCAGCAACAACCAGGGAAGAACCCCCAGTTGACCAAGCGGCTGTGGAACCAGAGGCCATAGCGCCGGAAGAACCCAGGGTGATGCCAGAAACAACCCTGCCAGAGGTTCCAGCAGCCGTGCCATCAAGCCTGCCAGTAACAGAAGAAGCACAAGTTGGAGAAACAATTGCTGAAGTGCTGGCAGACATCGAACAACTGGTCACACAGGCGGTGATTGAAGAAACTAAAGTAGAACGCCGTGACCAGAACCCTGCCGAGTCCCCGAGCGTCACGGAGACAACCCAGATCGGGGTAGAGGCAGTTCCTGAAGCAGAGTGCTCAAGGGGTAAACAAGCCGAAGCATCAGCCCAAGAGCAATCAATTGAAGAGATCCCCAGAGTACCCAGGGGTACTGGAGCTGAAGAGGAGATCGGTAGCTTCCGTATCGGAAGCTACGATCCGATGCTTAATCCAAATCCACAAGCCTTCGAGTACATCTTGGACGCGGAGGAGGATGAAGAGCACATCGACAGGGGGTTATACCATGCAGAGAGAGCAGTAGCCTACTTCAAGGTATTAGAAACAACCCTGTACTTGTTGTCTATTTGAATATGTATCTCAAAACAATATTCCTGTAGGCCGTCGGCGAAGCATCAAGGAAGAAAACAGAGTATATCCACAACATTTCCTTGATGCACGCCAAGGCGGACCGTCTCCAGAAGGAGCTAGAGCGCGAACGTGAAGACCGTAAGCTCTAGGAGGCGGAAGATGCCAGCATGATCCGCACCTTGCATCTGCGGACCAAGGAATGGGCCGCAGAAAAGGAGGACATAAAGAAGAAACTCAACGCGGCAAAGACAGAGCTCAAAGGTACTCTTTCACTGCCGAAGTCTTGTAATGAAGTATCCCTTGTATGTGTAATATAACAACTCTGTCATTATCTTGTGTGAGCAGGGGTGCAACAACAGCTTACGACAACCCAGAGCAAGATGGCAGATTGGTCAAACTTGGCCAATCGTCATGAAGAGGCGTTGAAGACTCTCTCTGAAGAACACGATACCATCAAGGAAGAACTCAGAGTAGCAGCCCAACAACGCAAGGATGCTGATGCGCAGTTGATTCAAGTCATTGAGCAGCAAAAGAAGCTTGCCAAGGATCTTGAAGATGCTCGCGAAGAGAGAAATCAGCTATCTAGAGAACTCGTTCAAGCGCAGAAGAATCTTGCGGACAAGAAGGCGTTGGACGAGAAGCTTGAGCAGGCGACCAGGAGAATGTCAGAGCTTGAAGAAATCATACGGCGGATGAAGAAGTCGGACGATGACCTGGCCGAAGCCTTGAACCGGATATCCTTGCTAGAGAAAGTAGCGAACCCGGTGGTGAAGGCCTTAGTCCCGGAAGACCCTGCATCGCCGCAATCTTTCATGGAACGCCTGAAGGCCATGCCACGACAGTTGAAGGCTTACATCAAGAGATCATCAAAAGCCTATCTTGTGCATGTCCTTGCTGTAATTAGGTCTAGGTACCCTGAAGTAGATATAGGCAAGCTTGTAGAAGGCGCAGAGCCAAATTGTACTGAAGTCGCCTTCAGGGACCTGAAACAAGAGGCCGAGCCAGTTGCCGAGGCGATTGCTCAGAACCTTAGATTGTAAATTGAACAAATATTCTTGTAATATAAGTATTCTGCAATGAAATATAATATTTCCATGCTTGAAGAAAAAATCCAAGAATTTCTGAGAATCCCTG
This sequence comes from Digitaria exilis, assembly GCA_015342445.1. Lineage (NCBI taxonomy): Eukaryota > Viridiplantae > Streptophyta > Magnoliopsida > Poales > Poaceae > Digitaria > Digitaria exilis. The sequence goes on from JACEFO010002940.1 coordinate 114,282, forward strand.
GGTTGTCTCTGTGTCAATGACCAGGACTTAGTCAAAATGTACATTGCGAAGATTTTAACTGTTAAAAAGCAGCCCTGTTAAGGACCCTAGGGAACCCAGGGAGATTTCTTATAGCATAAGCTATATTTTAGAGTGTACCCCGGTAGGATACTTGGGAACAAACTGTATGTGGTTTGCCGAAGCAAGAACCCAGTAAGACCCACGGAGCGGCAGCTTTAAGCTGGAAATTATCGCAAAATAGCAAAATTGGAGGAACAGATCCGTTCTCGGCCCCGAAGGAACCCGGATAGACCTCATTTACAGGCTCCGAATGCATGAAGAGGAAACTGTCCGAGTCTAGAAAGAACACGGAAGTTTTGAATGATGTCACGAAGACAAAATAAACAACCCAGGAAAGGGAATTTTATTGAACTATATCTCGTTGCCGAAACAATGGTACAAAAGAACATATGATGCCGAAGCAATCAGTTCATGTATTGCCGGAGCAATGTTTATGGAAGAACTCTGGATGCCGAAGCAATTGGTTCTTGCGATGCCGAAGCACTATTGCAGTGAAGGAGCTACGCGTAGAATTTGCGTAGATGTTCTATGTTCCAAGGATTTGGTAAATCCACACCCTCTTCTGTTTGAAGTCTGTAGGTGCCTGGCTTGAGGACCTTGGAAACAATGAATGGACCATCCCAAGGTGAAGTAAGCTTGGAATGACCGACTGTATTCTGGATTCGACGTAACACCAAGTCTCCAATCTGGAATGATCTTGTCTTCACATTCTTGTCATGAAATCGACGGATACCCTGAAGATATGCAGCGTTGTGTAACAAGGCTGTAACACCCCTGGTGTTAGATTAACCTTAAACCAGTGATTAAGATAAGTTAAGCATGATTAAGAAGGGAGATCAAAGAAAATGGGAAAAACCATTCAAAATTGAGCCAAAATCATTCAAATAAGCCCATAAGGAAAACTTTGAAAATTTCTAAGAAACTTGAAAAAGTGCAAAAGTAAAAGTTGTAGAGTGAGTCAAACCAAGCAACTTTCATTTTCAGCCCATAGCCTAAAAATGCTTGGAAGCATCTCAAAATCCAGACCCAATCTCGGAATTTGAAAAATTTCAATTCAAATTCAAAAGCTGAAATGGAATCTTAGCCAAATCTCAAGATTTTACCACAGAACATCAAAATCTCCCAAAAGCAAAGTTGTTCTTCATCACATTTCAGAACTTTGCCTCTTTGGACACTTTGGCCAATTTTGCCATTTAGCCCCTCGAATTTCAGAAATTCAGTTCAAAACAGGGATTTACCCCTTTTTGAATTACAGCCAAGATTTCAACTTTTGCTCCAAATTTCCAGTGCAGTAACGTGTCTAATGAAATTCTAAACAACTTTCATGTTGGAAGATTTTCAAGTTATGTTCAAAATTTTGAAATTAGAGCCATGCCAATCAATTGACTTTTGCACCGCTCACGGCGCGCTCACGGGATGCCAGCGCGGCGCTCGCGCGTGCCCGAGCTCGCCGCCGGCAGCTCCCGTCGCCGTCCGTCCTCACCTGCGTCGACAAGTGACACGGCTGGATGTCCCCGCTCGCCGCGCACGCGCCTGGCAAGATCTCACGGTCGGAGGCGCACTGTAGCGCTGACTCCGCGCTCGCCACCGCGTCGCCGCCGCGGACCGCCGGTCTTTGCCGTCGCCGCCGTTGCCCGCCGGTCCAAAGCGCGACTTTTGCGCCGCGCGTGCTCTCTTTTTCCTTCCCCGCGCTGTCTTCTCGCTCGCCCACGCGCGCCTGCCGCTGCAGCACGCCTGCGCGCTCGCGTTGACGCCGCGCACGGCGCCAACACGGCCGCGACAAGGCCCTGCCGCCGCGACAGCTCGCCGAGCTGTCCCAGCCCTCCTCTCGAGCTTGCCGAGCACCCTCTCACTCCCCTCTCGCTCCTACATAAGCTCTCAACAGTTCCCCTCGCTCAAAGCGCCGGAAAAACCTCGCCGGAGTCCGCAGCGTCGCCGCCGAGCTCGCTCACGAGCACAGCCCTCCTCGCTGCTCCCCCGGCCAAACCGAGGCTCTCTCGAGCTTCCCCAACCTCCACTGCCACTCACCGAGCCATTCCCGCACCAAATCCCCCACCAGAGCCTCCGGCGTAGCTCGTCGGAGTTCACAGAGAACTCCAACGCCGCTCGCGCACGTGCACAGCCCGTTCCCCTCCACCTCCGGCCGAACCGAGGGCACCATTAGCTTCCTCGTGTCGTGCTGGTGCTCACCGACCCCTTCCCCGAGCTTCTCCGACCTCGACGTCGCCGGCAGCCGCTCGCCGGAGCAAGCCGAGCCGCCACCGCCGTCGTTGACATCGATTCCGGCCATCCCCGACCTCGAGACCTAGCTCAAACGAGCCGTGGTGAGCCCCTCTTCATTTCCCCCTACTTTCCCGGCCCGGACTCGCCGCCGTTTGGCCGGCGTAACTACGCCGGCGAACTCGAGGACCTCTGTGTGTCTTCAACCTCTTTCCAGGGGGCCGAGCGTAAAATGTAGGGACCTCGTTGTAAGACTTTCAAAAGTTCTAGGGTTCCTCGCGTAAAATAGATTCTTAATTTTTGGATTAATTCGCAGAGATCTTCAAAAATTCGTAGAAAATCGTAGAAAAATCGGAAAAATGTCAAACCAATTTTGTAGTGACCAGTGAATCTAGAAGAACAAATTCCTCCATTGCACCTCACTCAGTTGAGCAGTAGATTTTGAATTATAAATTTATTTAGGTTTGAGCACATTTCATCATAGTTCAAATTCTACACATGCACTAGAGCTGAGCTTGGGATATGTTGTTAGGGTGTTTATCATTAGCCTAATGCGCAAAGGGTACACAAAAATTCCCAGTGGATTTAGGGTTATGATTTTCCAAACATATACCCTGCTGTTTTAGCAAATAAATCATAGAAAATAAATTACTCAGTGAAAAATCACATACTTCACACAGAAATTCAATCAAGACATAAGAAACCTTAGAAAAATGAAAGTGATAATTTTTGGCCACTGGAAAATGGCTAAATGATTTTTGGTAGTTAAAATATGGTGAAATTCCACAAAAATAACCAAAAATCAAAATCACTTGTAAACTTGCAGAGATGTCACTCTTGACATCCTAAGCCACTGTGCCAAGTGGTTTGGATAAAAACCTTGTAATTATTTTGTTATGAATTTAGTTTGAATTTAGGCAAAAAGATGAGAAAAATTGTAATAAATTATAGAAAAGTTATTTGGAGCCAAACTTTGGGCTAAGCTTCTGCCTTGGCATGAGTGAGCCTCTGGTCCAATGGCACCTAAAAATGATGTTCCTAAGATCACCTTTTGAATAATAGAAAAAGGACTTAAACGAAGGAAAAGAGAGGAAAAAGAAAAAGGAAAAGAGAGGAAAAGAAAAAGGAAAAGAGAAGAAAAAAAAAGAAAAAGGAAAAGAGAAGTAAAAGAAAACCTAAAACTCAAGAAATCAAAGTAAAGGTTCGAAAATGAAAAGAGTATACTCACTTAACTAATGTTTATCCTTTCCAACTCACTAACCAAGTTTAAATAAATACTCGCTATTAAGTTTCGATACTTAAACATTTCATGCATTCGTATAGATTCGGGTCTCGCCGACGGAGTCTACGAGTTAGTCCCCGCTGCTGAGGAGATCACCCAGGAGTCCGAGGTGAACGTGGTGCACGTGGATCCGAGCCCCGAGCAGGAGTACCGCTTCGAGCCGGAAGGCAAGCCCCGGAGCATAACCTAACTTTACTTACGCAATTTAATTGATTATATGTTTGTGCATTTAAGTTTCAAGGAGTTGAATGAAACCCTAGATTGCATGATCATAGGTTCCTTTGATTGAACACTAGTATGTTAGGTTCGATAGTCGCTATGCTTAAGACCGATAGAAGTCGAGTGTTTTCCGACACTCGCGAGATATAGGAGTTGTATGTCCACTCATATCAAAAACACTATAGATGATGGACGGATGGTTTTAGATACCCGTCTATCGATGTTTAAGTGGAAACATGTGGTACTTTTGTGTCAAGCGTTTGAACGTACCACACATATGCACGGTTTATGGGACCGGTAAGTCCCGGTATCCGATTGATGCGAGCAGGTCCGACAGCTCATTTGTCTTGGAAACGTTATCCCATGGGCACATGAGGGTAGTTGCGTGAGTCCCAGTAGTGGTAAACCTTTACCCTGAGGCAGTGGGACTCGGGAGCCACTCGCAGAGAGAGGAGAAAGGATTGGGGTGTGTTGGCATTTCCAACCATTCCGTATGTTTGGGTTATCCCTGGCCAGGTAGCAAATTCGGTTCGAACTGTCCGCTTCTCGCGGTTAATGAGACTGCTTGACCGATGTATGACATATTATGAAGTGAAACTTGGAAGGATGAAATCTTTGTATGAAATAATTGTATTGCAAAACTTGATTGTTTAGCTAGGCTCACCTAGAATGGATAGACTAAAGAAATTAAAATTGAAATGAAAGAGATTAGTAACCAGCTTAGTCGCTTTTGGCAAAAGAACCCCACTAGCCAAACAGCCTCTCATCTTAGGAGTCGGTGACGTAGTGATCACCAGTCGGTTAAGTCTTGTTGAGTATAACTAGTATACTCAGCCTTGCTTGTGGCTTAATTTTTCAGGACCTTCCCCTCAGGAGGTAGCTGCCTCTATGGCTTGGGCCTCCCAGCTTCCTCCTGGTTACAGCATCGAGTGGGAGCCGGCCTCTCCCGAGGATCGTGAGGAGTAACGTCACGGCTGACTTCATCGTGACGATACTATGGATCGCCGCTAGTATCTCGTTTATTTTCCGCTGCATGAATTCAAACTATTTATTGTATTATCATTTCAATATGGTTGTAATAACTCTGAATCTTGTTGTAATTCGAATTGGGGAATGATGTGATCTTTGGAAACTCATCTTCGGGTGAGTGTATGGACGGACGATCTTCAGTAGCCGTTGGTCGAGCTTGACTCGACGGTCGAATCCGCACTTGGGAACATTTTCGTGTATTAGCACCAATGGAAGGTGGAATATACTTAAGTGGGCCCATTTCTCGGGTGAGATCGCTACAGCTGGTATCAGAGCCGACGTTCATACACACCAAGGAAAGCATCAGACCCTAACCAATGTTTTTCTAAATAAAATCTACCAAACCCCGATTCCATTGCGCCTAAGCAAAAGGAATGAACGTATAGGATCGTTAAGGATAAAACTAGAACGTGAAGTCCTTAAGGGTTAAGGGTTGCGCTTGTTAGGTGGCATAGTCTAATTTAGGAGTGATGTTTGCTCTTCCATGAAATCCCATCTTTAAAAAGACTTTCGTCGAAATTCCTCTGACTGCTACGATAGGTTTACGAGTAGGAGTCCGACTAGATCTATAGAGAGAAACGTATCTATGCCTGGCCACCGGCACTAACTCCGAAAGTCAAGTCTGACTTAAAATGTGAGGACATTTAGGTTTGCATGCATCTCTTAACTAAAAATCAAGGATAAAAATAAACTTAAGAAAGTGAAAGTCCAACCAATCAAAACAATGCTTAAATAACCTTAATTGAAAGCTTGAGCACGTTCTTTACCTTCAGTTTTTTCCCCAGTTTCTCCTTGGTCTTTTTGACTCTTGGTACTCACCTCTGAATTTTTGTTCAGATGGCCGTTCCCAGTCGCTTTGCTGGCGTGAACGAGAAGGTGGAGTGCCAAGACTGCCTCAGCTGGGAGGGGTTTCCGTCCCTCTTTTGGTCGATTCTGAAGGAGGTTGGCTACCCGTCTCCGCCGGTTTACTTTGGCAGAGAGTATGCGGAGCGTGGTGTGACTCGGTGCAGCGCCCGCATGGAGGCACCGGTGCACCCCGAGCACCCCGACTGGCCTAGGCTGGGAGTTGTGGTGCATGGCCACCGCTTTCCGGACACTTGGGAGCTGGCCGCTTTCGCAGGGCTGAACCAGTTCACCGCACAGCACCCCGACTTGGTGGAGAACACTTTGGTTGGTTTCCTGCCCTCAGCCCGCAGGGATGACCCTCAGTGGTTGTCACGTTACTTGGCTTCCCCGCAGTTGTTCCTGGAGTTTCCCCGGAACGCACCGGCTTTCTTTGCTAGCTGGATGAAGGCTAGCATCTGCATGGCAGAGCTGCTCAAGATGTCTCAGGATTCTCTGCTTGACTTTGCCGATGCGATGGTGAGAGTGTCCGCGGATAAGGACATAGCCGGGATCTGCACTTCCTTGGACATGGCTGCCAAGGATACTCAGATTCGGGACTTGCAGGCTCGCGTCGCGGAGCTTACCATGGAGAAGGAGTACTGTGCTCACCAGGTGGAGTTGTTGAGGGATGCACTTGAGGAGGCACAGGAGGAGTTGCACGAGGCTAACGCCGAGATGGTTGAGTTGGAGGCTCATATGGAGGTTCCCGGGGAGGATGAGGCAGAGAACGAGGCAGAGGAGGATGCCAAGTCCGAGTTGGACGACGAGGAGTTACCCCCAGTTCAGCCACCGCTTTCCCCCACCGTGAGCCGTACTTCGGTGAACGACGTGGATGACTTCTAGAGCGTGGAGTTAGAGATTAGGTACTCTTCAGCATGGCTTTTCCGTGTCACGTGGAGTTTAGCTAGTTGAAGAATGGATAATCCCTTGTATCTTTGTATCTGTTCCCTTTGCATTTGATGTAGCATCTTAATTAGAACGTGTTGTCCGCATGTGTTGTAATGGATTCATCGCACCATGTCTTGGATTAATGAAGTTGCTCATTCTATGAAATTTCGCCTTTATGCCACATTCTTTTGTAACGTTGAGATTGTCTCCTAATCATGCCTGTCATTCCTTTATGAGCAATTGTGATTCATACGGTTAATGGAGACTCAATCATGCAGATGGCAGGACCTACGACCCGACTGACTCCGGGTGGTTTTGGGGCAAATCGAGGCTCAACTAGTGCCCAGAACCAGCAGGATCAGCCAGAGCAGCAGCCACCACCTGCCCCTCCACTGCCAAATTGGCAGCAGATGATGGCTATGCACGCCGAGGTCATGAGGACTATGCAGCAGCAAATACAATTGCAGCAGCAGCAGCTAGCCCAGAACATGAACATCGGTGCTCAGCGTCAGAGTGGCCGCAATGCCCCGGCCGCTCAGGTTGCTCGATTTGAGGACTTCTTGGGTACCCAGCCCCCAGTGTTCTCTAAAGCTACTGAGCCTATGGAGGCTGACGCGTGGATTCGGGCTATTGACTCGAAGTTCGCCATCCTGGCTATCCCTTGCTCTGAAGAGCGCAAGGTCACCTTCGCCGCGCAGCAGCTTCGCGGTCCAGCCTTGGTTTGGTGGGAGACTTATCGTGGCATGCTCCCCGCCGAGACTGTGCTTACTTGGCAGAACTTCAAGGATGCGTTCAAGGCGCATCATATTCCTAAGGGTCTTGTTGAGAGGAAGTTGAGGGAGTTCCTGACCTTGACTCAGGGCACTCAGACGGTGTATCAGTACGCCCAGGCTTTCAACAACCTCTGTCAGTACGCGGGACATCATGCTGACAGTGATGATAAGAAGAAGGAGAGGTTCCGTATGGGGCTCAGCACTAAGTTGCAGGAGAGGCTGCTCAACATCAAGCCTGCCACTTACGCTGACCTGGTCAATGTGGCTATCGCTCAGGAGGACGCCATTATGACCCATAAAGCCGACAAGAAGAGGAAGGGTCCTGTTGTCTCTGCCAGTGGCGGTAAGCCGCAGCGCTTCCGTATTGTTCCTCCACAGGGACAGCAGCGTACAGGGCAGTCTGGCCGCTGGGTGGTTAACCCTCCTCAGCAGGGTGGATCTCGCTTTCCACCGCAGCAGTCGCAGCAGCAGAAGGCCCCAATGAAGCAACAGCCAGCTCAGCCTGGACCTGGGTATTCTTGCTACCGTTGCGGCAGTACCAGTCACTTCATCAGGGACTGTCCCCAGGGCAAGCAGCAGAACAATGGCAACCAGCCGAACAAGGGCAAGTTGCAGAAGATTCACGTCAAGCAGGGAAGGGTCAACTTCACCACCTTGACTGACCTTCCCGAGGGAGCACCAGTGATGACGGGTAAATTTCTGATTCATAACCAACCTGCAGTCATTCTCTTTGATTCTGGTGCTACTCATAGCTTCATAAGTCCAAGTTGTGCTAAGAAATGTGGTTTAAATTGCGTATCCACAAATGCGGCCTACAAAATAATAACCGCCGGAGGAAACTTGAATTCAAATCACATGGCGCGGAAGGTGCCAATTAAATTGGGTAGTAGAGTTATCTTGACCGACCTGATTCTTTTAGAACTGGATGGGATAGATATAATCTTGGGAGCTAATTGGATGGCACAGCACAAGGTTGTGTTAGACATTGCTGAGAGAATTGTTGATATCAACTCACCTACACATGGATCTACCACACTCTATCTTCCGTCTCCCAACTCCTTGAGCTCATGTGTCTTTGTTATGACTGAACCCAAGCTTGAAGACATTCCTATTGTCTGTGAGTTCCCCGATGTCTTCCCAGACGACTTGCCTGGAATGCCACCGGATCGGGACATTGAGTTCGTTATCGAGCTACAACCAGGCACCGCACCAATTTCTAAACGACCCTATAGAATGCCACCCGCAGAATTGGCAGAGATGAAGACTCAACTCCAAGATTTATTGGACAAGGGTTTCATTCGTCCGAGTACTTCACCTTGGGGTTGTCCTGCCATATTTGTCGAAAAGAAGGATCACACGTTGAGGATGTGTATTGACTACCGGCCTCTCAATGCGGTCACTATCAAAAACAAGTACCCTCTTCCCCGCATTGATGTATTGTTCGATCAACTCGCCGGAGCCAAAATATTCTCCAAAATTGATCTTCGTTCCGGATATCATCAAATCAAGATTCGTCCTTGTGATATTCCCAAGACGGCTTTCTCGACCCGCTATGGACTTTATGAATTCTTGGTTATGTCGTTCGGGCTGACTAATGCTCCTGCCTATTTCATGTATCTTATGAATTCGGTATTCATGCCCGAGCTGGATAAGTTCGTAGTGGTTTTCATTGATGATATTCTTGTCTATTCCAAGAATGAAGAAGAGCATGCCGAGCATCTCCGTATTGTTCTTCAACGACTCCGCGATCACAAATTGTACGCCAAGTTCTCCAAGTGTGAATTTTGGCTGGATAGTGTGAAGTTCTTGGGTCACACTGTTTCTAAGGACGGTATCTCGGTGGATCCTACGAAAGTGCAGCAAGTAATGGACTGGAAGCCTCCTACCTCCGTCCATGAAATCCGAAGCTTTCTGGGTTTGGCGGGATATTATCGTCGTTTCATTCCGGATTTCTCGCGAGTTGCCAAGCCAATGACCGAGCTATTAAAGAAGGGGCAGAAATTCGTGTGGGATGAGAAGTGTGAAGAGGCATTCCGCACATTGAGGAAATTATTGACCTCCGCTCCTGTTCTGACCCAACCAGATAGCACCAAACCCTATGATGTCTATTGCGATGCTTCAGGCACCGGACTCGGTTGTGTTCTTATGCAAGAGAATCGAGTTATTGCTTATGCTTCACGTGCTCTCCGCCCCCATGAGCTGAATTATCCCACTCACGACCTTGAATTGGCCGCCGTGATTCACGCTCTGAAAATATGGAGGCACTATCTGATAGGAGTTCCTTGCAACGTGTATACCGACCACAAAAGTCTCAAGTACGTCTTCACTCAGGCTAACTTGAATATGAGGCAACGAAGATGGTTGGAATTGGCAAAAGATTATGATATGAGTTTGCACTATCATCCTGGAAAGGCGAACGTGGTTGCGGATGCTTTGAGCCGCAAATCGCATTGCCATTGTCTTTCGGTCGAATCATATGCTGACACTCTATGCCATGAGCTGGCGAAACTCAATCTTGAGATTGTTCCGCATGGCTATTTAAACAACATATCTCTCGAGTCCACACTGCACGATGAGATCTTTTTGGCCCAGCAGACCGATAAAAAGGTCGGAATTATTCGGGAGGAGCTGGCCAAAGGAACGGAGGAACGGTATAACTGTTTCCGTCAGGATGCCCGAGGTATGGTATGGTTTGGGGACCGTATCGTCGTACCTAAAGATCCGGAATTACGAAAGAAAATTCTGAGTGAAGCTCACCACTCTAAGTTCTCTATTCACCCTGGCAGCAATAAAATGTACCAGGATATGAAGAAAACTTTTTGGTGGACCAAGATGAAAATGGATATCGCTCGATTTGTATCCGAGTGTGACACTTGCCGGAGAGTGAAAGCTAGTCATCTAAAGGCGGCTGGAACTCTTCAACCTTTGTCTATACCATCTTGGAAATGGGAGGATATCAGTATGGATTTCATTGTTGGCCTTCCCAAGACCGCACGAGGGCACGATTCTATCTGGGTCATTGTGGACAGGCTCACAAAGACCGCTCACTTCATTCCGGTTAACACCACCTATGCCGTCAAGAAGTATGCCGAGATCTATCTCAATCAAATTGTGCTTCTGCACGGAGTGCCTAGAACAATCATTTCGGACCGAGGTCCGCAGTTTGTGGCAAGGTTCTGGGAGCAACTCCATGCATCTCTTGGCACCAAGCTTATTCGAAGCTCGGCTTACCACCCGCAGACGGATGGGCAGACCGAGCGAGTGAATCAAATCCTTGAAGACATGCTTCGAGCTTGCGTCATTCACTATGAAGCAAGTTGGGATAAATGTCTGGCTATCGCCGAGTTCTCATACAACAACAGTTATCAAGCAAGCTTGAAAATGGCACCTTTCGAAGTCTTGTATGGGAAAATGTGTCGAACCCCGTTATGTTGGTCTCAGCCTGGAGAGCGAGAAATATACGGACCTGACCTGGTGATTGAAGCCGAAGAGCAAGTCAGGGTTATTCGGGAAAATCTCAAAGCCGCTCAGTCTCGTCAGAAGAGTTATGCCGATCGCCGAAGAATGCCTCTCAAATTCGCAGTCGGTGATCATGTATATCTTAAGGTCTCGCCAACTCGAGGAGTCCAAAGGTTCGGAGTAAAGGGAAAGCTTGCACCCCGTTACGTCGGACCATATGAAATCATTGAGAGATGTGGCACCATAGCATATCGTCTACGACTTCCTGACAAACTTTCAGCCGTACACAATGTCTTTCACATCTCACAACTCAAGAAGTGTATCCGAGTTCCGACTGAGGTCGTGGAACAAGAAGACGTGGAAGTTGAGCCCGATCTGACCTATGTTGCTAAACCTCTCAAAGTCCTTGATCAAAAAGAAAGGCACACAAGAAGAAGCTCAGTTAAAATGTATAAGATTCAGTGGGTTCATCACACTGAAGAAGAGGCAACATGGGAGACCGAGGAATATCTTAATCGTCATTATCCTGGATTTCTCACCACCCCACCAGGTACCGCACATTCCGCACTTCTAGCATTCCAAATCTCGGGACGAGATTCTTTTAAGGGGGGTAGGCTGTAACACCCCTGGTGTTAGATTAACCTTAAACCAGTGATTAAGATAAGTTAAGCATGATTAAGAAGGGAGATCAAAGAAAATGGGAAAAACCATTCAAAATTGAGCCAAAATCATTCAAATAAGCCCATAAGGAAAACTTTGAAAATTTCTAAGAAACTTGAAAAAGTGCAAAAGTAAAAGTTGTAGAGTGAGTCAAACCAAGCAACTTTCATTTTCAGCCCATAGCCTAAAAATGCTTGGAAGCATCTCAAAATCCAGACCCAATCTCGGAATTTGAAAAATTTCAATTCAAATTCAAAAGCTGAAATGGAATCTTAGCCAAATCTCAAGATTTTACCACAGAACATCAAAATCTCCCAAAAGCAAAGTTGTTCTTCATCACATTTCAGAACTTTGCCTCTTTGGACACTTTGGCCAATTTTGCCATTTAGCCCCTCGAATTTCAGAAATTCAGTTCAAAACAGGGATTTACCCCTTTTTGAATTACAGCCAAGATTTCAACTTTTGCTCCAAATTTCCAGTGCAGTAACGTGTCTAATGAAATTCTAAACAACTTTCATGTTGGAAGATTTTCAAGTTATGTTCAAAATTTTGAAATTAGAGCCATGCCAATCAATTGACTTTTGCACCGCTCACGGCGCGCTCACGGGATGCCAGCGCGGCGCTCGCGCGTGCCCGAGCTCGCCGCCGGCAGCTCCCGTCGCCGTCCGTCCTCGCCTGCGTCGACAAGTGACATGGCTGGATGTCCCCGCTCGCCGCGCACGCGCCTGGCAAGATCTCACGGTCGGAGGCGCACTGTAGCGCTGACTCCGCGCTCGCCACCGCGTCGCCGCCGCGGACCGCCGGTCTTTGCCGTCGCCGCCGTTGCCCGCCGGTCCAAAGCGCGACTTTTGCGCCGCGCGTGCTCTCTTTTTCCTTCCCCGCGCTGTCTTCTCGCTCGCCCACGCGCGCCTGCCGCTGCAGCACGCCTGCGCGCTCGCGTTGACGCCGCGCACGGCGCCAACACGGCCGCGACAAGGCCCTGCCGCCGCGACAGCTCGCCGAGCTGTCCCAGCCCTCCTCTCGAGCTTGCCGAGCACCCTCTCACTCCCCTCTCGCTCCTACATAAGCTCTCAACAGTTCCCCTCACTCAAAGCGCCGGAAAAACCTCGCCGGAGTCCGCAGCGTCGCCGCCGAGCTCGCTCACGAGCACAGCCCTCCTCGCTGCTCCCCCGGCCAAACCGAGGCTCTCTCGAGCTTCCCCAACCTCCACTGCCACTCACCGAGCCATTCCCGCACCAAATCCCCCACCAGAGCCTCCGGCGTAGCTCGTCGGAGTTCACAGAGAACTCCAACGCCGCTCGCGCACGTGCACAGCCCGTTCCCCTCCACCTCCGGCCGAACCGAGGGCACCATTAGCTTCCTCGTGTCGTGCTGGTGCTCACCGACCCCTTCCCCGAGCTTCTCCGACCTCGACGTCGCCGGCAGCCGCTCGCCGGAGCAAGCCGAGCCGCCACCGCCGTCGTTGACATCGATTCCGGCCATCCCCGACCTCGAGACCTAGCTCAAACGAGCCGTGGTGAGCCCCTCTTCATTTCCCCCTACTTTCCCGGCCCGGACTCGCCGCCGTTTGGCCGGCGTAACTACGCCGGCGAACTCGAGGACCTCTGTGTGTCTTCAACCTCTTTCCAGGGGGCCGAGCGTAAAATGTAGGGACCTCGTTGTAAGACTTTCAAAAGTTCTAGGGTTCCTCGCGTAAAATAGATTCTTAATTTTTGGATTAATTCGCAGAGATCTTCAAAAATTCGTAGAAAATCGTAGAAAAATCGGAAAAATGTCAAACCAATTTTGTAGTGACCAGTGAATCTAGAAGAACAAATTCCTCCATTGCACCTCACTCAGTTGAGCAGTAGATTTTGAATTATAAATTTATTTAGGTTTGAGCACATTTCATCATAGTTCAAATTCTACACATGCACTAGAGCTGAGCTTGGGATATGTTGTTAGGGTGTTTATCATTAGCCTAATGCGCAAAGGGTACACAAAAATTCCCAGTGGATTTAGGGTTATGATTTTCCAAACATATACCCTGCTGTTTTAGCAAATAAATCATAGAAAATAAATTACTCAGTGAAAAATCACATACTTCACACAGAAATTCAATCAAGACATAAGAAACCTTAGAAAAATGAAAGTGATAATTTTTGGCCACTGGAAAATGGCTAAATGATTTTTGGTAGTTAAAATATGGTGAAATTCCACAAAAATAACCAAAAATCAAAATCACTTGTAAACTTGCAGAGATGTCACTCTTGACATCCTAAGCCACTGTGCCAAGTGGTTTGGATAAAAACCTTGTAATTATTTTGTTATGAATTTAGTTTGAATTTAGGCAAAAAGATGAGAAAAATTGTAATAAATTATAGAAAAGTTATTTGGAGCCAAACTTTGGGCTAAGCTTCTGCCTTGGCATGAGTGAGCCTCTGGTCCAATGGCACCTAAAAATGATGTTCCTAAGATCACCTTTTGAATAATAGAAAAAGGACTTAAACGAAGGAAAAGAGAGGAAAAAGAAAAAGGAAAAGAGAGGAAAAGAAAAAGGAAAAGAGAAGAAAAAAAAAAGAAAAAGGAAAAGAGAAGTAAAAGAAAACCTAAAACTCAAGAAATCAAAGTAAAGGTTCGAAAATGAAAAGAGTATACTCACTTAACTAATGTTTATCCTTTCCAACTCACTAACCAAGTTTAAATAAATACTCGCTATTAAGTTTCGATACTTAAACATTTCATGCATTCGTATAGATTCGGGTCTCGCCGACGGAGTCTACGAGTTAGTCCCCGCTGCTGAGGAGATCACCCAGGAGTCCGAGGTGAACGTGGTGCACGTGGATCCGAGCCCCGAGCAGGAGTACCGCTTCGAGCCGGAAGGCAAGCCCCGGAGCATAACCTAACTTTACTTACGCAATTTAATTGATTATATGTTTGTGCATTTAAGTTTCAAGGAGTTGAATGAAACCCTAGATTGCATGATCATAGGTTCCTTTGATTGAACACTAGTATGTTAGGTTCGATAGTCGCTATGCTTAAGACCGATAGAAGTCGAGTGTTTTCCGACACTCGCGAGATATAGGAGTTGTATGTCCACTCATATCAAAAACACTATAGATGATGGACGGATGGTTTTAGATACCCGTCTATCGATGTTTAAGTGGAAACATGTGGTACTTTTGTGTCAAGCGTTTGAACGTACCACACATATGCACGGTTTATGGGACCGGTAAGTCCCGGTATCCGATTGATGCGAGCAGGTCCGACAGCTCATTTGTCTTGGAAACGTTATCCCATGGGCACATGAGGGTAGTTGCGTGAGTCCCAGTAGTGGTAAACCTTTACCCTGAGGCAGTGGGACTCGGGAGCCACTCGCAGAGAGAGGAGAAAGGATTGGGGTGTGTTGGCATTTCCAACCATTCCGTATGTTTGGGTTATCCCTGGCCAGGTAGCAAATTCGGTTCGAACTGTCCGCTTCTCGCGGTTAATGAGACTGCTTGACCGATGTATGACATATTATGAAGTGAAACTTGGAAGGATGAAATCTTTGTATGAAATAATTGTATTGCAAAACTTGATTGTTTAGCTAGGCTCACCTAGAATGGATAGACTAAAGAAATTAAAATTGAAATGAAAGAGATTAGTAACCAGCTTAGTCGCTTTTGGCAAAAGAACCCCACTAGCCAAACAGCCTCTCATCTTAGGAGTCGGTGACGTAGTGATCACCAGTCGGTTAAGTCTTGTTGAGTATAACTAGTATACTCAGCCTTGCTTGTGGCTTAATTTTTCAGGACCTTCCCCTCAGGAGGTAGCTGCCTCTATGGCTTGGGCCTCCCAGCTTCCTCCTGGTTACAGCATCGAGTGGGAGCCGGCCTCTCCCGAGGATCGTGAGGAGTAACGTCACGGCTGACTTCATCGTGACGATACTATGGATCGCCGCTAGTATCTCGTTTATTTTCCGCTGCATGAATTCAAACTATTTATTGTATTATCATTTCAATATGGTTGTAATAACTCTGAATCTTGTTGTAATCTTTAAAAAGACTTTCGTCGAAATTCCTCTGACTGCTACGATAGGTTTACGAGTAGGAGTCCGACTAGATCTATAGAGAGAACGTATCTATGCCTGCCACCGGCACTAACTCCGAAAGTCAAGTCTGACT
>JACEFO010002941.1:0-15053 GCA_015342445.1 Digitaria exilis
GAGTAGATTGGAAGTGTCCGTAGCGAAAAACCCATTTTGAAGTTCGTTGTTACGAGGCAGTGCATCCGGGCACCGAAACGGACCCGTTTCGCTCCGTTTTGCATGCAGAAGGTACCGAAACGCGCCAAATCACTCCCTAACATCGTTTTGGGTCCAATGGAGGCTATTGGGTATGTTCGTGCGAAAAAATTCAACAGAAGTTCGGGGCGCGAAACAGTGCATTCGGGTGCCGAAACACCCGTTTTGCTTCGATTTTCGTGCAGTAGGTAACCGAATGCTCCAAAACACTCCCAAACATCATTTAGGGCCTAACGGAGTAGATTGGAAGTGTCCGTAGCGAAAAACCCATTTTGAAGTTCGTTGTTACGAGGCAGTGCATCCGGGCACCGAAACGGACCCGTTTCGCTCCGTTTTGCATGCAGAAGGTACCGAAACGCGCCAAATCACTCCCTAACATCGTTTGGGGTCCAATGGAGGCTATTGGGTATGTTCGTGCGAAAAAATTCAACAGAAGTTCGGGGCGCGAAACAGTGCATTCGGGTGCCGAAACACCCGTTTTGCTTCGATTTTCGTGCAGTAGGTAACCGAATGCTCCAAAACACTCCCAAACATCATTTAGGGCCTAACGGAGTAGATTGGAAGTGTCCGTAGCGAAAAACCCATTTTGAAGTTCGTTGTTACGAGGCAGTGCATCCGGGCACCGAAACGGACCCGTTTTCGCTCCGTTTTGCATGCAGAAGGTACCGAAACGCGCCAAATCACTCCCTAACATCGTTTTGGGTCCAATGGAGGCTATTGGGTATGTTCGTGCGCGAAAAAATTCAACAGAAGTTCGGGCGCGAAAACAGTGCATTCGGGTGCCGAACACCCGTTTTGCTTCGATTTTCGTGCAGTAGGTAACCGAATGCTCCAAAACACTCCCAAACATCATTTAGGGCCTAACGGAGTAGATTGGAAGTGTCCGTAGCGAAAAACCCATTTTGAAGTTCGTTGTTACGAGGCAGTGCATCCGGGCACCGAAACGGACCCGTTTCGCTCCGTTTTGCATGCAGAAGGTACCGAAACGCGCCAAATCACTCCCTAACATCGTTTTGGGTCCAATGGAGGCTATTGGGTATGTTCGTGCGAAAAAATTCAACAGAAGTTCGGGGCGCGAAACAGTGCATTCGGGTGCCGAAACACCCGTTTTGCTTCGATTTTCGTGCAGTAGGTAACCGAATGCTCCAAAACACTCCCAAACATCATTTAGGGCCTAACGGAGTAGATTGGAAGTGTCCGTAGCGAAAAACCCATTTTGAAGTTCGTTGTTACGAGGCAGTGCATCCGGGCACCGAAACGGACCCGTTTCGCTCCGTTTTGCATGCAGAAGGTACCGAAACGCGCCAAATCACTCCCTAACATCGTTTGGCGTTGGGTCAAATGGAGGCTATTGGGTATGTTCGTGCGAAAAAATTCAACAGAAGTTCGGGGCGCGAAACAGTGCATTCGGGTGCCGAAACACCCGTTTTGCTTCGATTTTTCGTGCAGTAGGTAACCGAATGCTCCAAAACACTCCCAAACATCATTTAGGGCCTAACGGAGTAGATTGGAAGTGTCCGTAGCGAAAAACCCATTTTGAAGTTCGTTGTTACGAGGCAGTGCATCCGGGCACCGAAACGGACCCGTTTCGCTCCGTTTTGCATGCAGAAGGTACCGAAACGCGCCAAATCACTCCCTAACATCGTTTTGGGTCCAATGGAGGCTATTGGGTATGTTCGTGCGAAAAAATTCAACAGAAGTTCGGGGCGCGAAACAGTGCATTCGGGTGCCGAAACACCCGTTTTGCTTCGATTTTCGTGCAGTAGGTAACCGAATGCTCCAAAACACTCCCAAACATCATTTAGGGCCTAACGGAGTAGATTGGAAGTGTCCGTAGCGAAAAACCCATTTTGAAGTTCGTTGTTACGAGGCAGTGCATCCGGGCACCGAAACGGACCCGTTTCGCTCCGTTTTTGCATGCAGAAGGTACCGAAACGCGCCAAATCACTCCCTAACATCGTTTTGGGTCCAATGGAGGCTATTGGGTATGTTCGTGCGAAAAAAATTCAACAGAAGTTCGGGGCGCGAAACAGTGCATTCGGTGCCGAAACACCCGTTTTGCTTCGATTTTCGTGCAGTAGGTAACCGAATGCTCCAAAACACTCCCAAACATCATTTAGGGCCTAACGGAGTAGATTGGAAGTGTCCGTAGCGAAAAACCCATTTTGAAGTTCGTTGTTACGAGGCAGTGCATCCGGGCACCGAAACGGACCCGTTTCGCTCCGTTTTGCATGCAGAAGGTACCGAAACGCGCCAAATCACTCCCTAACATCGTTTGGGTCCAATGGAGGCTATTGGGTATGTTCGTGCGAAAAAATTCAACAGAAGTTCGGGGCGCGAAACAGTGCATTCGGGTGCCGAAACACCCGTTTTGCTTCGATTTTCGTGCAGTAGGTAACCGAATGCTCCAAAACACTCCCAAACATCATTTAGGCCTAACGGAGTAGATTGGAAGTGTCCGTAGCGAAAAACCCATTTTGAAGTTCGTTGTTACGAGGCAGTGCATCCGGGCACCGAAACGGACCCGTTTCGCTCCGTTTTGCATGCAGAAGGTACCGAAACGCGCCAAATCACTCCCTAACATCGTTTTGGGTCCAATGGAGGCTATTGGGTATGTTCGTGCGAAAAAATTCAACAGAAGTTCGGGGCGCGAAACAGTGCATTCGGGTGCCGAAACACCCGTTTTGCTTCGATTTTCGTGCAGTAGGTAACCGAATGCTCCAAAACACTCCCAAACATCATTTAGGGCCTAACGGAGTAGATTGGAAGTGTCCGTAGCGAAAAACCCATTTTGAAGTTCGTTGTTACGAGGCAGTGCATCCGGGCACCGAAACGGACCCGTTTCGCTCCGTTTTGCATGCAGAAGGTACCGAAACGCGCCAAATCACTCCCTAACATCGTTTTGGGGTCCAATGGAGGCTATTGGGTATGTTCGTGCGAAAAAAATTCAACAGAAGTTCGGGGCGCGAAACAGTGCATTCGGGTGCCGAAACACCCGTTTTGCTTCGATTTTCGTGCAGTAGGTAACCGAATGCTCCAAAACACTCCCAAACATCATTTAGGGCCTAACGGAGTAGATTGGAAGTGTCCGTAGCGAAAAACCCATTTTGAAGTTCGTTGTTACGAGGCAGTGCATCCGGGCACCGAAACGGACCCGTTTCGCTCCGTTTTGCATGCAGAAGGTACCGAAACGCGCCAAATCACTCCCTAACATCGTTTTGGGTCAAATGGAGGCTATTGGGTATGTTCGTGCGAAAAATTCAACAGAAGTTCGGGGCGCGAAACAGTGCATTCGGGTGCCGAAACACCCGTTTTGCTTCGATTTTCGTGCAGTAGGTAACCGAATGCTCCAAAACACTCCCAAACATCATTTAGGGCCTAACGGAGTAGATTGGAAGTGTCCGTAGCGAAAAAACCCATTTTGAAGTTCGTTGTTACGAGGCAGTGCATCCGGGCACCGAAACGGACCCGTTTCGCTCCGTTTTGCATGCAGAAGGTACCGAAACGCGCCAAATCACTCCCTAACATCGTTTTGGGTCCAATGGAGGCTATTGGGTATGTTCGTGCGAAAAAATTCAACAGAAGTTCGGGGCGCGAAACAGTGCATTCGGGTGCCGAAACACCCGTTTTGCTTCGATTTTCGTGCAGTAGGTAACCGAATGCTCCAAAACACTCCCAAACATCATTTAGGGCCTAACGGAGTAGATTGGAAGTGTCCGTAGCGAAAAACCCATTTTGAAGTTCGTTGTTACGAGGCAGTGCATCCGGGCACCGAAACGGACCCGTTTCGCTCCGTTTTGCATGCAGAAGGTACCGAAACGCGCCAAATCACTCCCTAACATCGTTTTGGGTCCAATGGAGGCTATTGGGTATGTTCGTGCGAAAAAAATTCAACAGAAGTTCGGGGCGCGAAACAGTGCATTCGGGTGCCGAAACACCCGTTTTGCTTCGATTTTCGTGCAGTAGGTAACCGAATGCTCCAAAACACTCCCAAACATCATTTAGGGCCTAACGGAGTAGATTGGAAGTGTCCGTAGCGAAAAACCCATTTTGAAGTTCGTTGTTACGAGGCAGTGCATCCGGGCACCGAAACGGACCCGTTTCGCTCCGTTTTGCATGCAGAAGGTACCGAAACGCGCCAAATCACTCCCTAACATCGTTTTGGTCCAATGGAGGCTATTGGGTATGTTCGTGCGAAAAAATTCAACAGAAGTTCGGGGCGCGAAACAGTGCATTCGGGTGCCGAAACACCCGTTTTGCTTCGATTTTTTCGTGCAGTAGGTAACCGAATGCTCCAAAACACTCCCAAACATCATTTAGGGCCTAACGGAGTAGATTGGAAGTGTCCGTAGCGAAAAACCCATTTTGAAGTTCGTTGTTACGAGGCAGTGCATCCGGGCACCGAAACGGACCCGTTTCGCTCCGTTTTGCATGCAGAAGGTCCGAAACGCGCCAAATCACTCCCTAACATCGTTTTGGGTCCAATGGAGGCTATTGGGTATGTTCGTGCGAAAAAATTCAACAGAAGTTCGGGGCGCGAAACAGTGCATTCGGGTGCCGAAACACCCGTTTTGCTTCGATTTTCGTGCAGTAGGTAACCGAATGCTCCAAAACACTCCCAAACATCATTTAGGGCCTAACGGAGTAGATTGGAAGTGTCCGTAGCGAAAAAACCCATTTTGAAGTTCGTTGTTACGAGGCAGTGCATCCGGGCACCGAAACGGACCCGTTTCGCTCCGTTTTGCATGCAGAAGGTACCGAAACGCGCCAAATCACTCCCTAACATCGTTTTGGGTCCAATGGAGGCTATTGGGTATGTTCGTGCGAAAAAATTCAACAGAAGTTCGGGGCGCGAAACAGTGCATTCGGGTGCCGAAACACCCGTTTTGCTTCGATTTTCGTGCAGTAGGTAACCGAATGCTCCAAAACACTCCCAAACATCATTTAGGGCCTAACGGAGTAGAGATTGGAAGTGTCCGTAGCGAAAAACCCATTTTGAAGTTCGTTGTTACGAGGCAGTGCATCCGGGCACCGAAACGGACCCGTTTCGCTCCGTTTTGCATGCAGAAGGTACCGAAACGCGCCAAATCACTCCCTAACATCGTTTTGGGTCCAATGGAGGCTATTGGGTATGTTCGTGCGAAAAAATTCAACAGAAGTTCGGGGCGCGAAACAGTGCATTCGGGTGCCGAAACACCCGTTTTGCTCGATTTTCGTGCAGTAGGTAACCGAATGCTCCAAAACACTCCCAAACATCATTTAGGGCCTAACGGAGTAGATTGGAAGTGTCCGTAGCGAAAAACCCATTTTGAAGTTCGTTGTTACGAGGCAGTGCATCCGGGCACCGAAACGGACCCGTTTCGCTCCGTTTTGCATGCAGAAGGTACCGAAACGCGCCAAATCACTCCCTAACATCGTTTTGGGTCCAATGGAGGCTATTGGGTATGTTCGTGCGAAAAAATTCAACAGAAGTTCGGGGCGCGAAACAGTGCATTCGGGTGCCGAAACACCCGTTTTGCTTCGATTTTCGTGCAGTAGGTAACCGAATGCTCCAAAACACTCCCAAACATCATTTAGGGCCTAACGGAGTAGATTGGAAGTGTCCGTAGCGAAAAACCCATTTTGAAGTTCGTTGTTACGAGGCAGTGCATCCGGGCACCGAAACGGGACCCGTTTCGCTCCGTTTTGCATGCAGAAGGTACCGAAACGCGCCAAATCACTCCCTAACATCGTTTTGGGTCCAATGGAGGCTATTGGGTATGTTCGTGCGAAAAAATTCAACAGAAGTTCGGGGCGCGAAACAGTGCATTCGGGTGCCGAAACACCCGTTTTGCTTCGATTTTCGTGCAGTAGGTAACCGAATGCTCCAAAACACTCCCAAACATCATTTAGGGCCTAACGGAGTAGATTGGAAGTGTCCGTAGCGAAAAACCCATTTTGAAGTTCGTTGTTACGAGGCAGTGCATCCGGGCACCGAAACGGACCCGTTTCGCTCCGTTTTGCATGCAGAAGGTACCGAAACGCGCCAAATCACTCCCTAACATCGTTTTGGGTCCAATGGAGGCTATTGGGTATGTTCGTGCGAAAAAATTCAACAGAAGTTCGGGGCGCGAAACAGTGCATTCGGGTGCCGAAACACCCGTTTTGCTTCGATTTTCGTGCAGTAGGTAACCGAATGCTCCAAAACACTCCCAAACATCATTTAGGGCCTAACGGAGTAGATTGGAAGTGTCCGTAGCGAAAAACCCATTTTGAAGTTCGTTGTTACGAGGCAGTGCATCTGGGCACCGAAACGGACCCGTTTCGCTCCGTTTTGCATGCAGAAGGTACCGAAAAACGCGCCAAATCACTCCCTAACATCGTTTTGGGTCCAATGGAGGCTATTGGGTATGTTCGTGCGAAAAAATTCAACAGAAGTTCGGGGGCGCGAAACAGGTGCATTCGGTGCCAAAACACCCGTTTGCTTCGATTTCGTGGCAGTAGGTAACCGAATGCTCCAAAACACTCCAAACATCATTTAGGGCCTAACGGAGTAGATTGGAAGTGTCCGTAGCGAAAAACCCATTTGAAGTTCGTTGTACGAGGAGTGCATCAGGCATCGAAAACGACCCGTTTCGCTCCGTTTGCATGCAGAAGGTACCGAAGCGCCAAATCACTCCCTAACATTGTTTTGGTCCAATGGAGGCCTATTGGTATGTTCGTGTCGAAAAATTCAACAGAAGTTCGGGGCGCGAAACAGTGCATTCGGTGCCGAAACACCCGTTTTGCTTCGATTTTCTGGCGTAGGTAACCGAATGCTCCAAAACACTCCCAAACATCATTTAGGGCCTAACAAGTAGATTGGATTGTCCGTAGGCGAAAAACCCATTTGAAGTTCGTTGTTACGAGGCAGTGCATCCGGGCATCGAAACGGACCCGTTTCGCTCCGTTTTGCATGCAGAAGGTACCGAAACGCGCCAAATCACTCCCTAACATCGTTTTGGGTCCAATGGAGGCTATGGGTATGTTCGTGGCGAAAAATTCAACAGAAGTTCGGGGCGCGAAACAGTGCATTCGGGTGCCGAAACACCCCGTTTTGCTCTCGATTTTCGTGCAGTAGTAACCGAATGCTCCAAAACACTCCCAAACATCATTTAGGGCCTAACGGAGTAGATTGGAAGTGTCCGTAGCGAAAAAACCCATTTTGAAGTTCGTTGTTACGAGGCAGTGCATCCGGGCACCGAAACGGACCCGTTTCGCTCCGTTTTGCATGCAGAAGGTACCGAAACGCGCCAAATCACTCCCTAACATCGTTTTGGGTCCAATGGAGGCTATTGGGTATGTTAGTGCGAAAAAAATTCAACAGAAGTTCGGGGCGCGAAACAGTGCATTCGGGTGCCGAAACACCCGTTTTTGCTTCGATTTTCGTGCAGTAGGTAACGAATGCTCCAAAACACTCCCAAACATCATTTAGGGCCTAACGGAGTAGATTGGAAGTGTACGTAGCGAAAAAACCCATTTTGAAGTTCGTTGTTACGAGGCAGTGCATCCGGGCACGAAACGGACCCCGTTTCGCTCCGTTTTGCAAGCAGAAGGTACCGAAACGCGCAAATCACTCCCTAACATCGTTTGGGTCCAATGGAGGCTATTGGTATGCGTCGTGCGAAAAAATTCAACAGAAGTTCGGGGCGCGAAAAGTGCATTCGGGTGCCGAAACACCCCGTTTTGCTTCGATTTTCGTGCAGTAGGTAACCGAATGCTCCAAAACACTCCCAAACATATTTAGGGCCTAACGGA
Organism: Digitaria exilis; assembly: GCA_015342445.1. Taxonomy (NCBI): domain Eukaryota; kingdom Viridiplantae; phylum Streptophyta; class Magnoliopsida; order Poales; family Poaceae; genus Digitaria; species Digitaria exilis. Next base: position 7,855 of record JACEFO010002941.1, read on the forward strand.
GTAGATCGGAAGTGTCCGTAGCGAAAAACTCCATTGTGAATTCGTTGTACGAGGAGTGCATCCAGGCACCGAAACGGACCGTTTCGTCCCGTTTTGCATGCATGAAGGTACGAAACGCTGCCAAATCACTCCCTAACATCGTTTTGGGTCCAATGGAGGCTATTGGGTATGTTCGTGCGAAAAAATCAACAGAAGTTCGGGGCGCGAAACAGTGCATTCGGGTGCCGAAACACCCGTTTTGCTTCGATTTTCGTGCAGTAGGTAACCGAATGCTCCAAAACACTCCCAAACATCATTTAGGGCCTAACGGAGTAGATTGGAAGTGTCCGTAGCGAAAAACCCATTTTGAAGTTCGTTGTTACGAGGCAGTGCATCCGGCACCGAAACGGACCCGTTTCGCTCCGTTTTGCATGCAGAAGGTACCGAAACGCGCCAAATCACTCCCTAACACGTTTTGGGTCCAATGAGGCTATTGGGTATGTTCGTGCGAAAAAATTCAACAGAAGTTCGGGGCGCGAAACAGTGCATTCGGGTGCCGAAACACCCGTTTTGCTTCGATTTTCGTGCAGTAGGTAACCGAATGCTCCAAACACTCCCAACATCATTTAGGGCCTAACGGAGTAGATTGGAGTGTCCGTAGCGAAAAACCCATTTTGAAGTTCGTTGTTACGAGGCAGTGCATCCGGCACCGAAACGGACCCGTTTCGCTCCGTTTTGCATGCAGAAGGTACCGAAACGCGCCAAATCACTCCCTAACATCGTTTTGGGTCCAATGGAGGCTATTTGGTATGTTTGTGCGAAAAAATTCAACAGAAGTTCGGGCGCGAAAACAGTGCATTCGGGTGCCGAAACACCCGTTTTGCTTCGATTTTCGTGCAGTAGGTAACCGAATGCTCCAAAACACTCCCAAACATCATTTAGGGCCTAACGGAGTAGATTGGAAGTGTCCGTAGCGAAAAACCCATTTTGAAGTTCGTTGTTACGAGGCAGTGGCATCCGGGCACCGAAACGGACCCGTTTCGCTCCGTTTTGCATGCAGAAGGTACCGAAACGCGCAAATCACTCCCTAACATCGTTTTGGGTCCAATGGAGGCTATTGGGTATGTTCGTGCGAAAAAAATTCAACAGAAGTTCGGGGCGCGAAACAGTGCATTCGGGTGCCGAAACACCCGTTTGCTTCGATTTTCGTGCAGTAGGTAACCGAATGCTCCAAAACACTCCCAAACATCATTTAGGGCCTAACGGAGTAGATTGGAAGTGTCCGTAGCGAAAAACCCATTTTGAAGTTCGTTGTTACGAGGCAGTGCATCCGGGCACCGAAACGGACCCGTTTCGCTCCGTTTTGCATGCAGAAGGTACCGAAACGCGCCAAATCACTCCCTAACATCGTTTTGGGTCCAATGGAGGCTATTGGGTATGTTCGTGCGAAAAAATTCAACAGAAGTTCGGGGCGCGAAACAGTGCATTCGGGTGCCGAAACACCCGTTTTGCTCGATTTTCGTGCAGTAGGTAACCGAATGCTCCAAAACACTCCCAAACATCATTTAGGGCCTAACGGAGTAGATTGGAAGTGTCCGTAGCGAAAAACCCATTTTGAAGTTCGTTGTTACGAGGCAGTGCATCGAGGCACCGAAACGACCCGTTTGCTCCGTTTGCATGCAGAAGTTGAGCGAAACACGCCAAATCACTCCCTAACATCACTTTGGGTCAATGGAGGCAATTGGGTATGTTCTGCGAAAAAAATCAAAGAAGTTCAGGGCGCGAAACAGTGCATTCGGGTGCCAAACACCGTTTTGCTTCGATTCGTGCAATAGTTAACGAGATGCTCCAAAACACTCCCAAACATCATTAAGGGCCTAACGGAGTAGAGATGGAAGTGTCCGTAGCGAAGAAACCCATTTCGAGCGTATGTTAGTTGTTATGACTGGCAGTGCATCCGGCACCGAACGGACCGTTATCGCTCGTTTTGCGCTGCAGGAACGGTACCGAACGCGCCAAATCACTCCCTAACATCAGTTGGGTCAATGGAGGCTACTAGTAGTTTGTGCGAAAAATTCACATAGAAGTTACGGGGCGCGCAAAACAGTGCATTCGGGCGCCGAAACACCCATTTTGCTTCGATTTTCTGCAGTAGTTAACCGAATGCTCCAAAACACTCCCAAACAATCATTTAGGGCCTAAACGGAGTAGATGGAAGTGCCGTAGCGAAAAAAACCCATTTTGAAGTTCGTTGTTACGAGGCAAGTGCATCCGGGCACCGAAACGGACCCGTTTCGCTCCGTTTTGCATGCAGAAGGTACCGAAACGCCCAAATCATCCCCTAACATCGTTTTGGGTCCAAGGAGGCACTGGTAGTCGTGCGAAAAAATTCAACAGAAGTTCGGGCGCGAAACAGTGCATTCGGGTGCCGAAAACACCCGTTTTGCTTCGATTTTCGTGCAGTAGTTAACTGAATGCTCCAAAACACTCCCAAACATCATTTAGGGCCTAACGGAGTAGATTGGAAGTGTCCGTAGCGAAAAACCCATTTTGAAGTTCGTTGTTACGAGCAGTGCATCCGGGCACCGAAACGGACCCGTTTCCACCGTTTTGATCTGCTTGAAGGTACCGTGAACGCCCAAAATCACTCCCTCAACAACCGTTTTGGGGACCCATGGAGGCTATTGGGTATGATCGTGTGAAAAAATTCAACAGATGTTTCGGGGCGCGAAACAGTGCATTCGGGTGGCCGAAACCAGCCCGTTTTGCTCCCGATTTTCCCGTGCAGTAAGGTTACCGAATGCACCCAAAACATTCCCAAACATCATTGTAGTGGCCTTAACGGAGTACATTGGAGGTTGTCCGTAGCGAAAAACCATTTTGAAGTTCCTTGTTACGTGAGGCAGTGCATCCCGGGGCATCGGAAAACCGGACCCGGTTAGCTCCGTTTTGCATGCAAAGGTACAGAAAACGCGCGCAAATCACCTCCCAACATCGTTTTTGGGTCCAATGCGAGGGCTATTGCGGGTAGTTCGTGCGAAAAATTCAACAGAAGTTCGGGGCGCGAAACAGTGCATTCGGGTGCCAAACACCCGTTTTGCTTCGATTTTCGTGCAGTAGGTAACCGCATGCTCCAAAACACTCCCAAACATCATTTAGGGCCTAACGGAGTAGATTGGAAGTGTCCGTAGCGAAAACCCATTTTGAAGGTTCGTTGTTACGTGGCAGTACACTCCAGGCACCGAAAACGGACCCCGTTCGCTCCGTTTGCATGCAGAAGTACCGAAACGCGCCAACATTACTCCCTAACATCGTTTTGGGTCCAATGGAGCTAGGTATGTTCCTCCGAAAAAATTCCAGAAGTTTCGGGGACGCGAAACCGTGCATTCGAGTGCCGAAACCCCGTTTTGGCTTCGATTTCGTGCACAGGTAGACCGAAGGCTCCAATAACACTGGCCAAACATCATTTAGGGGCCTAACGGAGGTAATGATGGAAGTGTCCGTAGCGAAAAACCCATTTTGAAGTTTTTGTTACGACAACAGTGCACCGGGCATCGATAACGGACCTTATCGCTCTCGTTTTGCCATGCAGGAGGTACGGAAACGCTCCAAATCACTCCCTAACACGTTTGGTCCAACGGATGGCTATTGGGTATGTTCGTGCGAAAAAATTCAACAGAAGTTCGGGGCGCGAAACAGTGCATTCGGGGTGCGAAACACCCGTTTTGCTTCGATTTTCGTGCAGTAGGTAACCGAATGCTCCAAAACACTCCCAAACATCATTTAGGGCCTAACGGAGTAGATTGGAAGTGTCCGTAGCGAAAAACCCATTTTGAAGTTCGTTGTTACGAGGCAGTGCATCCGGGCACCGAAACGGACCCGTTTCGCTCCGTTTTGCATGCAGAAGGTACCGAAACGCGCCAAATCACTCCCTAACATCGTTTTGGGTCCAATGGAGGCTATTGGGTATGTTCGTGCGAAAAAATTCAACAGAAGTTCGGGCGCGAAACAGTGCATTCGGGTGCCGAAACACCCGTTTTGCTTCGATTTTCGTGCAGTAGGTAACCGAATGCTCCAAAACACTCCCAAACATCATTTAGGGCCTAACGGAGTAGATTGGAAGTGTCCGTAGCGAAAAACCCATTTTGAAGTTCGTTGTTACGAGGCAGTGCATCCGGGCACCGAAACGGACCCGTTTCGCTCCGTTTTGCATGCAGAAGGTACCGAAACGCGCCAAATCACTCCCTAACATCGTTTTGGGTCCAATGGAGGCTATTGGGTATGTTCGTGCGCGAAAAAATTCAACAGAAGTTCGGGGCGCGAAACAGTGCATTCGGGTGCCGAAACACCCGTTTTGCTTCGATTTTCGTGCAGTAGGTAACCGAATGCTCCAAAACACTCCCAAACATCATTTAGGGCCTAACGGAGTAGATTGGAAGTGTCCGTAGCGAAAAACCCATTTTGAAGTTCGTTGTTACGAGGCAGTGCATCCGGGCACCGAAACGGACCCGTTTCGCTCCGTTTTGCATGCAGAAGGTACCGAAACGCGCCAAATCACTCCCTAACATCGTTTTGGGTCCAATGGAGGCTATTGGGTATGTTCGTGCGAAAAAATTCAACAGAAGTTCGGGGCGCGAAACAGTGCATTCGGGTGCCGAAACACCCGTTTTGCTTCGATTTTCGTGCAGTAGGTAACCGAATGCTCCAAAACACTCCCAAACATCATTTAGGGCCTAACGGAGTAGATTGGAAGTGTCCGTAGCGAAAAACCCATTTTGAAGTTCGTTGTTACGAGGCAGTGCATCCGGGCACCGAAACGGACCCGTTTCGCTCCGTTTTGCATGCAGAAGGTACCGAAACGCGCCAAATCACTCCCTAACATCGTTTTGGTCAATGGAGGCTATTGGGTATGTTCGTGCGAAAAAATTCAACAGAAGTTTCGGGGCGCGAAACAGTGCATTCGGGTGCCGAAACACCCGTTTTGCTTCGATTTTCGTGCAGTAGGTAACCGAATGCTCCAAAACACTCCCAAACATCATTTAGGGCCTAACGGAGTAGATTGGAAGTGTCCGTAGCGAAAAACCCATTTTGAAGTTCGTTGTTACGAGGCAGTGCATCTGGGCACCGAAACGGACCCGTTTCGCTCCGTTTTGCATGCAGAAGGTACCGAAACGCGCCAAATCACTCCCTAACATCGTTTTGGGTCCAATGGAGGCTATTGGGTATGTTCGTGCGAAAAAATTCAACAGAAGTTCGGGGCGCGAAACAGTGCATTCGGGTGCCGAAACACCCGTTTTGCTTCGATTTTCGTGCAGTAGGTAACCGAATGCTCCAAAACACTCCCAAACATCATTTAGGGCCTAACGGAGTAGATTGGAAGTGTCCGTAGCGAAAAACCCATTTTGAAGTTCGTTGTTACGAGGCAGTGCATCTGGGCACCGAAACGGACCCGTTTCGCTCCGTTTTGCATGCAGAAGGTACCGAAACGCGCCAAATCACTCCCTAACATCGTTTTGGGTCCAATGGAGGCTATTGGGTATGTTCGTGCGAAAAAATTCAACAGAAGTTCGGGGCGCGAAACAGTGCATTCGGGTGCCGAAACACCCGTTTTGCTTCGATTTTCGTGCAGTAGGTAACCGAATGCTCCAAAACACTCCAAACATCATTTAGGGCCTAACGGAGTAGATTGGAAGTGTCCGTAGCGAAAAACCCATTTTGAAGTTCGTTGTTACGAGGCAGTGCATCCGGGCACCGAAACGGACCCGTTTCGCTCCGTTTTGCATGCAGAAGGTACCGAAACGCGCCAAATCACTCCCTAACATCGTTTTGGGTCCAATGGAGGCTATTGGGTATGTTCGTGCGAAAAAATTCAACAGAAGTTCGGGGCGCGAAACAGTGCATTCGGGTGCCGAAACACCCGTTTTGCTTCGATTTTCGTGCAGTAGGTAACCGAATGCTCCAAAACACTCCCAAACATCATTTAGGGCCTAACGGAGTAGATTGGAAGTGTCCGTAGCGAAAAACCCATTTTGAAGTTCGTTGTTACGAGGCAGTGCATCCGGGCACCGAAACGGACCCGTTTCGCTCCGTTTTGCATGCAGAAGGTACCGAAACGCGCCAAATCACTCCCTAACATCGTTTTGGGTCCAATGGAGGCTATTGGGTATGTTCGTGCGAAAAAATTCAACAGAAGTTCGGGGCGCGAAACAGTGCATTCGGGTGCCGAAACACCCGTTTTGCTTCGATTTTCGTGCAGTAGGTAACCGAATGCTCCAAAACACTCCCAAACATCATTTAGGGCCTAACGGAGTAGATTGGAAGTGTCCGTAGCGAAAAAACCCATTTTGAAGTTCGTTGTTACGAGGCAGTGCATCCGGGCACCGAAACGGACCCGTTTCGCTCCGTTTTGCATGCAGAAGGTACGAAAACGCGCCAAATCACTCCCTAACATCGTTTTGGGTCCAATGGAGGCTATTGGGTATGTTCGTGCGAAAAAATTCAACAGAAGTTCGGGCGCGAAACAGTGCATTCGGGTGCCGAAACACCCGTTTTGCTTCGATTTTCGTGCAGTAGGTAACGAATGCTCCAAAACACTCCCAAACATCATTTAGGGCCTAACGGAGTAGATTGGAAGTGTCCGTAGCGAAAAACCCATTTTGAAGTTCGTTGTTACGAGGCAGTGCATCCGGGCACCGAAACGGACCCGTTTCGCTCCGTTTTGCATGCAGAAGGTACCGAAACGCGCCAAATCACTCCCTAACATCGTTTTGGGTCCAATGGAGGCTATTGGGTATGTTCGTGCGAAAAAAATCAACAGAAGTTCGGGGCGCGAAACAGTGCATTCGGGTGCCGAAACACCCGTTTTGCTTCGATTTCGTGCAGTAGGTAACCGAATGCTCCAAAACACTCCCAAACATCATGAAACGGACCCGTTCGCTCCGTTCTTGCGTGCAGAAGGTACCGAAAACGCGCCAGCAATCACTCCCTACATCGTTTTGGGTCCAATAGAGGCTATTGGGCATGTTTGTGCGAAAAAATTCAAACAGAAGTCTCGGGGCGAAAACAGTGCCTTCGCGGTGCCGGAACACCCGTTTTGCTTCGGATTTCGTGCTGTAGGTAATTAATCCGAATGCTCCAAAACACTACCAAACATTCATTAGGGCCTAACGAGTAGATTTGGAAGTGTCCGTAGCAAAAAACCCATTTTGAAGTTCGTTGTT
>JACEFO010002942.1:0-37781 GCA_015342445.1 Digitaria exilis
TCCCTAACATCGTTTTGGTCCCAATGGAGGCTATGGGTATGTTCGTTGCGTGAAAAATTCAACAGAAGTTCGGGGCGCGAAACAGTGCATTCGGGTGCCGAAACACCCGTTTTGCTTCGATTTTCGTGCAGTAGGTAACCGAATGCTCCAAAACACTCCCAAACATCATTTAGGCCTAACGGAGTAGATTGGAAGTGTCGTAGCGAAAAACAAGGGTACCAAAACGCGCCAAATCACTCCCTAACATCGTTTTGGGTCCAATGGAGGCTATTGGGTATGTTCGTGCGAAAAAATTCAACAGAAGTTCGGGGCGCGAAACAGTGCATTCGGGTGCCGAAACACCCGTTTTGCTTCGATTTTCGTGCAGTAGGTAACCGAATGCTCCAAAACACTCCCAAACATCATTTAGGGCCTAACGGAGTAGATTGGAAGTGTCCGTAGCGAAAAACCCATTTTGAAGTTCGTTGTTACGAGGCAGTGCATCCGGGCACCGAAACGGACCCGTTTCGCTCCGTTTTGCATGCAGAAGGTACCGAAACGCGCCAAATCACTCCCTAACATCGTTTTGGTCCAATGGAGGCTATTGGGTATGTTCGTGCGAAAAAATTCAACAGAAGTTCGGGCGCGAAAAACAGTGCATTCGGGTGCCGAAACACCCGTTTTGCTTCGATTTTCGTGCAGTAGGTAACCGAATGCTCCAAAACACTCCCAAACATCATTTAGGGCCTAACGGAGTAGATTGGAAGTGTCCGTAGCGAAAAACCCATTTTGAAGTTCGTTGTTACGAGGCAGTGCATCCGGGCACCGAAACGGACCCGTTTCGCTCCGTTTTGCATGCAGAAGGTACCGAAACGCGCCAAATCACTCCCTAACATCGTTTTGGGTCCAATGGAGGCTATTGGGTATGTTCGTGCGAAAAAATTCAACAGAAGTTCGGGGCGCGAAACAGTGCATTCGGGTGCCGAAACACCCGTTTTGCTTCGATTTTCGTGCAGTAGGTAACCGAATGCTCCAAAACACTCCCAAACATCATTTAGGGCCTAACGGAGTAGATTGGAAGTGTCCGTAGCGAAAAACCCATTTTGAAGTTCGTTGTTACGAGGCAGTGCATCCGGGCACCGAAACGGACCCGTTTCGCTCCGTTTTGCATGCAGAAGGTACCGAAACGCGCCAAATCACTCCCTAACATCGTTTTGGGTCCAATGGAGGCTATTGGGTATGTTCGTGCGAAAAAATTCAACAGAAGTTCGGGGCGCGAAACAGTGCATTCGGGTGCCGAAACACCCGTTTTGCTTCGATTTTCGTGCAGTAGGTAACCGAATGCTCCAAAACACTCCCAAACATCATTTAGGGCCTAACGGAGTAGATTGGAAGTGTCCGTAGCGAAAAACCCATTTTGAAGTTCGTTGTTACGAGGCAGTGCATCCGGGCACCGAAACGGACCCGTTTCGCTCCGTTTTGCATGCAGAAGGTACCGAAACGCGCCAAATCACTCCCTAACATCGTTTTGGGTCCAATGGAGGCTATTGGGTATGTTCGTGCGAAAAAATTCAACAGAAGTTCGGGGCGCGAAACAGTGCATTCGGGTGCCGAAACACCCGTTTTGCTTCGATTTTCGTGCAGTAGGTAACCGAATGCTCCAAAACACTCCCAAACATCATTTAGGGCCTAACGGAGTAGATTGGAAGTGTCCGTAGCGAAAAACCCATTTTGAAGTTCGTTGTTACGAGGCAGTGCATCCGGGCACCGAAACGGGCCCGTTTCGCTCCGTTTTGCATGCAGAAGGTACCGAAACGCGCCAAATCACTCCCTAACATCGTTTTGGGTCCAATGGAGGCTATTGGGTATGTTCGTGCGAAAAAATTCAACAGAAGTTCGGGGCGCGAAACAGTGCATTCGGGTGCCGAAACACCCGTTTTGCTTCGATTTTCGTGCAGTAGGTAACCGAATGCTCCAAAACACTCCCAAACATCATTTAGGGCCTAACGGAGTAGATTGGAAGTGTCCGTAGCGAAAAACCCATTTTGAAGTTCGTTGTTACGAGGCAGTGCATCCGGGCACCGAAACGGACCCGTTTCGCTCCGTTTTGCATGCAGAAGGTACCGAAACGCGCCAAATCACTCCCTAACATCGTTTTGGGTCCAATGGAGGCTATTGGGTATGTTCGTGCGAAAAAATTCAACAGAAGTTCGGGGCGCGAAACAGTGCATTCGGGTGCCGAAACACCCGTTTTGCTTCGATTTTCGTGCAGTAGGTAACCGAATGCTCCAAAACACTCCCAAACATCATTTAGGGCCTAACGGAGTAGATTGGAAGTGTCCGTAGCGAAAAACCCATTTTGAAGTTCGTTGTTACGAGGCAGTGCATCCGGGCACCGAAACGGACCCGTTTCGCTCCGTTTTGCATGCAGAAGGTACCGAAACGCGCCAAATCACTCCCTAACATCGTTTTGGGTCCAATGGAGGCTATTGGGTATGTTCGTGCGAAAAAATTCAACAGAAGTTCGGGGCGCGAAACAGTGCATTCGGGTGCCGAAACACCCGTTTTGCTTCGATTTTCGTGCAGTAGGTAACCGAATGCTCCAAAACACTCCCAAACATCATTTAGGGCCTAACGGAGTAGATTGGAAGTGTCCGTAGCGAAAAACCCATTTTGAAGTTCGTTGTTACGAGGCAGTGCATCCGGGCACCGAAACGGACCCGTTTCGCTCCGTTTTGCATGCAGAAGGTACCGAAACGCGCCAAATCACTCCCTAACATCGTTTTGGGTCCAATGGAGGCTATTGGGTATGTTCGTGCGAAAAAATTCAACAGAAGTTCGGGGCGCGAAACAGTGCATTCGGGTGCCGAAACACCCGTTTTGCTTCGATTTTCGTGCAGTAGGTAACCGAATGCTCCAAAACACTCCCAAACATCATTTAGGGCCTAACGGAGTAGATTGGAAGTGTCCGTAGCGAAAAACCCATTTTGAAGTTCGTTGTTACGAGGCAGTGCATCCGGGCACCGAAACGGACCCGTTTCGCTCCGTTTTGCATGCAGAAGGTACCGAAACGCGCCAAATCACTCCCTAACATCGTTTTGGGTCCAATGGAGGCTATTGGGTATGTTCGTGCGAAAAAATTCAACAGAAGTTCGGGGCGCGAAACAGTGCATTCGGGTGCCGAAACACCCGTTTTGCTTCGATTTTCGTGCAGTAGGTAACCGAATGCTCCAAAACACTCCCAAACATCATTTAGGGCCTAACGGAGTAGATTGGAAGTGTCCGTAGCGAAAAAACCATTTTGAAGTTCGTTGTTACGAGGCAGTGCATCCGGGCACCGAAACGGACCCGTTTCGCTCCGTTTTGCATGCAGAAGGTACCGAAACGCGCCAAATCACTCCCTAACATCGTTTTGGGTCCAATGGAGGCTATTGGGTATGTTCGTGCGAAAAAATTCAACAGAAGTTCGGGGCGCGAAACAGTGCATTCGGGTGCCGAAACACCCGTTTTGCTTCGATTTTCGTGCAGTAGGTAACCGAATGCTCCAAAACACTCCCAAACATCATTTAGGGCCTAACGGAGTAGATTGGAAGTGTCCGTAGCGAAAAACCCATTTTGAAGTTCGTTGTTACGAGGCAGTGCATCCGGGCACCGAAACGGACCCGTTTCGCTCCGTTTTGCATGCAGAAGGTACCGAAACGCGCCAAATCACTCCCTAACATCGTTTTGGGTCCAATGGAGGCTATTGGGTATGTTCGTGCGAAAAAATTCAACAGAAGTTCGGGGCGCGAAACAGTGCATTCGGGTGCCGAAACACCCGTTTTGCTTCGATTTTCGTGCAGTAGGTAACCGAATGCTCCAAAACACTCCCAAACATCATTTAGGGCCTAACGGAGTAGATTGGAAGTGTCCGTAGCGAAAAACCCATTTTGAAGTTCGTTGTTACGAGGCAGTGCATCCGGGCACCGAAACGGACCCGTTTCGCTCCGTTTTGCATGCAGAAGGTACCGAAACGCGCCAAATCACTCCCTAACATCGTTTTGGGTCCAATGGAGGCTATTGGGTATGTTCGTGCGAAAAAATTCAACAGAAGTTCGGGGCGCGAAACAGTGCATTCGGGTGCCGAAACACCCGTTTTGCTTCGATTTTCGTGCAGTAGGTAACCGAATGCTCCAAAACACTCCCAAACATCATTTAGGGCCTAACGGAGTAGATTGGAAGTGTCCGTAGCGAAAAACCCATTTTGAAGTTCGTTGTTACGAGGCAGTGCATCCGGGCACCGAAACGGACCCGTTTCGCTCCGTTTTGCATGCAGAAGGTACCGAAACGCGCCAAATCACTCCCTAACATCGTTTTGGGTCCAATGGAGGCTATTGGGTATGTTCGTGCGAAAAAATTCAACAGAAGTTCGGGGCGCAAAACAGTGCATTCGGGTGCCGAAACACCCGTTTTGCTTCGATTTTCGTGCAGTAGGTAACCGAATGCTCCAAAACACTCCCAAACATCATTTAGGGCCTAACGGAGTAGATTGGAAGTGTCCGTAGCGAAAAACCCATTTTGAAGTTCGTTGTTACGAGGCAGTGCATCCGGGCACCGAAACGGACCCGTTTCGCTCCGTTTTGCATGCAGAAGGTACCGAAACGCGCCAAATCACTCCCTAACATCGTTTTGGGTCCAATGGAGGCTATTGGGTATGTTCGTGCGAAAAAATTCAACAGAAGTTCGGGGCGCGAAACAGTGCATTCGGGTGCCGAAACACCCGTTTTGCTTCGATTTTCGTGCAGTAGGTAACCGAATGCTCCAAAACACTCCCAAACATCATTTAGGGCCTAACGGAGTAGATTGGAAGTGTCCGTAGCGAAAAACCCATTTTGAAGTTCGTTGTTACGAGGCAGTGCATCTGGGCACTGAAACGGCATGCAGAAGGTACCGAAACGCGCCAAATCACTCCCTAACATCGTTTTGGGTCCAATGGAGGCTATTGGGTATGTTCGTGCGAAAAAATTCAACAGAAGTTCGGGGCGCGAAACAGTGCATTCGGGTGCCGAAACACCCGTTTTGCTTCGATTTTCGTGCAGTAGGTAACCGAATGCTCCAAAACACTCCCAAACATCATTTAGGGCCTAACGGAGTAGATTGGAAGTGTCCGTAGCGAAAAACCCATTTTGAAGTTCGTTGTTACGAGGCAGTGCATCCGGGCACCGAAACGGACCCGTTTCGCTCCGTTTTGCATGCAGAAGGTACCGAAACGCGCCAAATCACTCCCTAACATCGTTTTGGGTCCAATGGAGGCTATTGGGTATGTTCGTGCGAAAAAATTCAACAGAAGTTCGGGGCGCGAAACAGTGCATTCGGGTGCCGAAACACCCGTTTTGCTTCGATTTTCGTGCAGTAGGTAACCGAATGCTCCAAAACACTCCCAAACATCATTTAGGGCCTAACGGAGTAGATTGGAAGTGTCCGTAGCGAAAAACCCATTTTGAAGTTCGTTGTTACGAGGCAGTGCATCCGGGCACCGAAACGGACCCGTTTCGCTCCGTTTTGCATGCAGAAGGTACCGAAACGCGCCAAATCACTCCCTAACATCGTTTTGGGTCCAATGGAGGCTATTGGGTATGTTCGTGCGAAAAAATTCAACAGAAGTTCGGGGCGCGAAACAGTGCATTCGGGTGCCGAAACACCCGTTTTGCTTCGATTTTCGTGCAGTAGGTAACCGAATGCTCCAAAACACTCCCAAACATCATTTAGGGCCTAACGGAGTAGATTGGAAGTGTCCGTAGCGAAAAACCCATTTTGAAGTTCGTTGTTACGAGGCAGTGCATCCGGGCACCGAAACGGACCCGTTTCGCTCCGTTTTGCATGCAGAAGGTACCGAAACGCGCCAAATCACTCCCTAACATCGTTTTGGGTCCAATGGAGGCTATTGGGTATGTTCGTGCGAAAAAATTCAACAGAAGTTCGGGGCGCGAAACAGTGCATTCGGGTGCCGAAACACCCGTTTTGCTTCGATTTTCGTGCAGTAGGTACCGAGATGCTCCCAAAATATTCCCCTAAGACATCAATTTAGGGCTAACGGAGTAGATTGGAAGTGTCCTGAGCGAATAAAACCATTTTGAGCTTCGTTGTTAGAGGCAGCGTGCATCGGGACCGAGACGAACCCGTTTTCGCATCCGTTTTGCTGTGGGTACCGGAAACGCGCCAAATCAGACTCCCTAACAATGTTTTGGGTCCAATGGAGGTTATTGGAAGTCGTGGAAAAAATTCAACAGCGAGTTCGGCCGCCACAAAACATGGTGCATTCGGGTGGCGAAACACCCGTTTTGCTTCGATTTTCGTGCAGCAGGTAACCGAATGCTCCAAAACATTCCCAAACATCATTTAGGGCCTAACAGAGTAGATTGGAAGTGTCCGTAGCGAAAAACTTATTTTGAACTTCGTTATTACGAAGCAGTGCATCCGGGCACCAAAACGGACCCGTTTCGCTCTGTTTTGCATGCAGAAGGTATCGAAACGCGCCAAATCACTCCCTAACATCGTTTTGGGTCCAATGGAGGCTATTGGGTATGTTCGTGCGAAAAAATTCAACAGAAGTTCGGGGTGCGAAACAGTGCATTCGGGTGCCGAAACACCCATTTCGCTTCGATTTTCGTGCAGCAGGTAACCAAATGCTCCAAAACACTCCCAAACATCATTTAGGGCCTAACGGAGTAGATTGGAAGTGTCTGTAGCGAAAAAACCATTTTGATGTTCGTTATTACGAGGCAGTGCATCCGGGCGCCAAATCACTCCCTAACATCGTTTTGGGTCAAATGGAGGCTGTTGGGTATGTTCGTGCGAAAAAGTTCAAAAGAAGTTCGGCACGCGAAACAGTGCATTCGGGTACCGAAACACCCCTTTCGCTTCGATTTTCGTGCAGCTGGTAACCGAATGCTCCAAAACACTCCCAAACATCATTTAGGGCCTAACGGAGTAGATTGGATGTGTCCGTAGCGAAAAACCCATTTTGAAGTCCGTTGTTACGAGGCAGTGCATCCGGGCACCGAAACGGACCCGTTTCGCTCTGTTTTGCATGCAGAAGGTACCGAAACGCGCCAAATCACTCCCTAACATCGTTTTGGGTCCAATGGAGGCTGTTGGGTATGTTCGTGCGAAAAAATTCAACAGAAGTTCGGGGCATAAAACAGTGCATTCGGGTGCCGAAACACCCGTTTTGCTTCGATTTTCGTGCAGCAGGTAACCGAATGCTCCAAAATATTCCCAAACATCATTTAGGGCCTAACGGAGTAGATTGGAAGTGTCCGTAGCAAAAAACCTATTTTGAGCTTCGTTGTTACGAGGCAGTGCATCCGGGCACCGAAACGGACCCGTTTCGCTCCGTTTTGCATGTAGAAGGTACCGAAACGCGCCAAATCACTCCCTAACATCGTTTTGGGTCCAATGGAGGCTATTGGGTATGTTCGTGCGAAAAAATTCAACAGAAGTTCGGGCCACAAAACAGTGCATTCGGGTGCCGAAACACCCGTTTTGCTTCGATTTTCGTGCAGCAGGTAACCGAATGCTCCAAAACACTCCCAAACATCATTTAGGGCCTAACGGAGTAGATTGGAAGTGTCTGTAGCGGAAAACCCATTTTGAAGTTCCGTTGTTTACGAGGCAGTGCATCCGGGCACCGAAACGGACCCGTTTCGCTCCGTTTTGCATGCAGAAGGTACCGAAACGCGCCAAATCACTCCTAACCATCGTTTGGGTCCAATGGAGGCTATTGGTCAGTTCATGTTTCTTCGAAAAAATTCAACACAAATTCGGGGCGCAAAACAGTGCAATTCGGGTGCTGAAACACCGCTTTTGCCTTCGATACTATTCCGTGCAGCTATGGTAAACCGAATGCCCCAAAACAACACCCCCAGAAACATCATTTAGGGCCTAGACGGCCAGTAGATTGGGAACTGTTCCGTATGCGAAAAACCCATTAATTGAAAATTCGTTGTTACGAGGCACTCGCATCCGCCGCGGCACCCGAAAACAGGACCCGTTTTCGCTCCTACGTTTTACAATGACGATAGGTACCGAAACGCCACAAAACAGTGCATTCGGTGCCGAAACACCCGTTTTGCTTCGATTTTCGTGCAGCAGGTAACCGAAATGCTCCAAAAACATTCCCAAACATCATTTAGGGCCTAACGGAGTAGATTGGAAGTGTCCGTAGCGAAAAACCCATTTTGAAGTTCGTTGTTACGAGGCAGTGCATCCGGGGGCACCGAAAACGGACCCGTTTCGCTCCGTTTTGCATGTAGAAGGTACCGAAACGCGCCAAATCACTCCTAACATCGTTTTTGGGTCCAATGGAGGCTATTGGGTATGTTCGTGCGAAAAAAATTCAACAGAAGTTTCGGGCGCAAAACAGTGCATTCGGGTGCCGAAACACCCGTTTTGCTTCGATTTTCGTGCCCAAAAACATTCCCAAACATCATTTAGGGCCTAACGGAGTAGATTGGAAGTGTCCGTAGCGAAAAACCTATTTTGAAGTTCGTTGTTACGAGGCAGTGCATCCGGGCACCGAAACGGACCCCGTTTTCGCTCCGTTTTTTGCTGCCAGACGAGGTACCAAAACACCCCAAAATCACTCCCTAACATTGTTTTGGGTCCAAATAGAATGCTATTGGGTATGTTCGTGCGAAAAAATTCACAGAAGTTCGGGCGCAAACAGTGCATTCGGGGTCCGAACACCCGTTTTGCCGTCGATTTTTCGTTCAGGTATGTAACCGATATGCTCCAAAACACTCCCAAACTTTCATTTAGATCCTAACGGAGTAAAGATTGGAAGTGTCCGTAGCGAAAAACCCATTTTGAAGTTCCTTGTTACGAGCAGTCATCTGGGCACGCGAAACGGACCGTTTCGTCCGTTTTGCATGCAGAAGGTACGAAACGCGCCAAATCCCTCCTCTAAACATCGCTTTGGTCCAATGGAGCTATTGGTATTTTCGTTGTGCGAAAAAATTCAACAGAAGTTCGGGGCGCGATACAGTGGCATTCGGGTGCCGAAAACACCGTTTGCTTCGATTTTCGTGCAGCAGGTAACCGAATGCTCCAAAACACTCCCAAACATCATTTAGGGCCTAACGGAGTAGATTGGAAGTGTCCGTAGCGAAAAACCCATTTTGAAGTTCGTTGTTACGAGGCAGTGCATCCGGGCACCGAAACGGACCCGTTTCGCTCCGTTTTGCATGCAGAAGGTACCGAAACGCGCCAAATCACTCCCTAACATCGTTTTGGGTCCAATGGAGGCTATTGGGTATGTTCGTGCGAAAAAATTCAACAGAAGTTCGGGGCGCGAAACAGTGCATTCGGGTGCCGAAACACCCGTTTTGCTTCGATTTTCGTGCAGCAGGTAACCGAATGCTCCAAAACACTCCCAAACATCATTTAGGGCAACGGAGTAGATTGGAAGTGTCCGTAGCGAAAAAAACCCATTTTGAAGTTCGTTGTTACGAGGCAGTGCATCCGGGCACCGAAACGGACCCGTTTCGCTCCGTTTTGCATGCAGAAGGTACCGAAACGCGCCAAATCACTCCCTAACATCGTTTTGGGTCCAATGGAGGCTATTGGGTATGTTCGTGCGAAAAAATTCAACAGAAAGTTCGGGCGCGCGAAACAGTGCATTCGGGTGCCGAAACACCCGTTTTGCTTCGATTTTCGTGCAGTAGGTAACCGAATGCTCCAAAACACTCCCAAACATCATTTAGGGCCTAACGGAGTAGATTGGAAGTGTCCGTAGCGAAAAACCCATTTTGAAGTTCGTTGTTACGAGGCAGTGCATCCGGGCACCGAAACGGACCCGTTTCGCTCCGTTTTGCATGCAGAAGGTACCGAAACGCGCCAAATCACTCCCCTAACATCGTTTTGGGTCCAATGGAGGCTATGGGTATGTTCGTGCGAAAAAATTCAACAGAAGTTCGGGGCGCGAAACAGTGCATTCGGGTGCCGAAACACCCGTTTTGCTTCGATTTTTCGTGCAGCAGGTAACCGAATGCTCCAAAACACTCCCAAACATCATTTAGGGCCTAACGGAGTAGATTGGAAGTGTCCGTAGCGAAAAACCCATTTTGAAGTTCGTTGTTACGAGGCAGTGCATCCGGGCACCGAAACGGACCCGTTTCGCTCCGTTTTGCATGCAGAAGGTACCGAAACGCGCCAAATCACTCCCTAACATCGTTTTGGGTCCAATGGAGGCTATTGGGTATGTTCGTGCGAAAAAATTCAACAGAAGTTCGGGGCGCGAAACAGTGCATTCGGGTGCCGAAACACCCGTTTTGCTTCGATTTTCGTGCAGCAGGTAACCGAATGCTCCAAAACACTCCCAAACATCATTTAGGGCCTAACGGAGTAGATTGGAAGTGTCCGTAGCGAAAAACCTATTTTGAAGTTCGTTGTTACGAGGCAGTGCATCCGGGCACCGAAACGGACCCGTTTCGCTCCGTTTTGCATGCAGAAGGTACCGAAACGCGCCAAATCACTCCCTAACATCGTTTTGGGTCCAATGGAGGCTATTGGGTATGTTCGTGCGAAAAAATTCAACAGAAGTTCGGGGGGGCGCAAAACAGTGCATTCGGGTGCCGAAACACCCGTTTTGCTTCGATTTTCGTGCAGCAGGTAACCGAATGCTCCAAAACACTCCCAAACATCATTTTAGGGCCTAACGGAGTAGATTGGAAGTGTCCGTAGCGAAAAACCCATTTTGAAGTTCGTTGTTACGAGGCAGTGCATCCGGGCACCGAAACGGACCCGTTTCGCTCCGTTTTGCATGCAGAAGGTACCGAAACGCGCCAAATCACTCCCTAACATCGTTTTGGGTCCAATGGAGGCTATTGGGTATGTTCGTGCGAAAAAATTCAACAGAAGTTCGGGGCGCGAAACACAGTGCATTCGGGTGCCGAAACACCCGTTTTGCTTCGATTTTCGTGCAGCAGGTAACCGAATGCTCCAAAACACTCCCAAACATCATTTAGGGCCTAACGGAGTAGATTGGAAGTGTCCGTAGCGAAAAACCCATTTTGAAGTTCGTTGTTACGAGGCAGTGCATCCGGGCACCGGGAAACGGCCCGTTTCAGCTCAACGTTTTGCATGCAGAAGGTACGAAACGAGCCAAATCACTCCCTAACATCTCTTTGGGTCAAATGGAAGGCTATCTGGGTATGTTCGTGTGAAAAAATTCCAACAGGAAGTTCGGGGCGCGCAAAACCGTGCATCTCGGGTGTCGAAACACCATTTCGCTCGATTTTCGTGCAGCAGGTAACCAAATGCTCCAAAACACTCCCAAACATCATTTAGGGCCTAACGGAGTAGATTGGAAGTGTCCGTAGCGAAAAACCCATTTTGAAGTTCGTTGTTACGAGGCAGTGCATCCGGGCACCGAAACGGACCCGTTTCGCTCCGTTTTGCATGCAGAAGGTACCCGAAACGCGCCAAATCACTCCCTAAATCGTTTGGGTCCAATGGAGGCTATTGGGTATGTTCGTGCGAAAAAATTCAACAGAAGTTCGGGGCGCAAACAGTGCATTCGGGTGCCGAAACACCCGTTTTGCTTCGATTTCGTGCAGCAGGTAACCGAATGCTCCAAAACACTCCCAAACATCATTTAGGGCCTAACGGAGTAGATTGGAAGTGTCCGTAGCGAAAAACCCATTTTGAAGTTCGTTGTTACGAGGCAGTGCATCCGGGCACCGAAACGGACCCGTTTCGCTCCGTTTTGCATGCAGAAGGTACCGAAACGCGCCAAATCACTCCCTAACATCGTTTTGGGTCCAATGGAGGCTATTGGGTATGTTCGTGCGAAAAAATTCAACAGAAGTTCGGGGCGCAAAACAGTGCATTCGGGTGCCGAAACACCCGTTTTGCTTCGATTTTCGTGCAGCAGGTAACCGAATGCTCCAAAACACTCCCAAACATCATTTAGGGCCTAACGGAGTAGATTGGAAGTGTCCGTAGCGAAAAAACCCATTTTGAAGTTCGTTGTTACGAGGCAGTGCATCCGGGCACCGAAACGGACCCGTTTCGCTCCGTTTTGCATGCAGAAGGTACCGAAACGCGCCAAATCACTCCCTAACATCGTTTTGGGTCCAATGGAGGCTATTGGGTATGTTCGTGCGAAAAAATTCAACAGAAGTTCGGGGCGCAAAACAGTGCATTCGGGTGCCGAAACACCCGTTTTGCTTCGATTTTCGTGCAGCAGGTAACCGAATGCTCCAAAACACTCCCAAACATCATTTAGGGCCTAACGGAGTAGATTGGAAGTGTCCGTAGCGAAAAACCCATTTTGAAGTTCGTTGTTACGAGGCAGTGCATCCGGGCACCGAAACGGACCCGTTTCGCTCCGTTTTGCATGTAGAAGGTACCGAAACGCGCCAAATCACTCCCTAACATCGTTTTGGGTCCAATGGAGGCTATTGGGTATGTTCGTGCGAAAAAAATTCAACAGAAGTTCGGGGCGCAAAACAGTGCATTCGGGTGCCGAAACACCCGTTTTGCTTCGATTTTCGTGCAGCAGGTAACCGAATGCTCCAAAACACTCCCAAACATCATTTAGGGCCTAACGGAGTAGATTGGAAGTGTTCCGTAGCGAAAAACCCATTTTGAAGTTCGTTGTTACGAGGCAGTGCATCTCGGGCACGAAAACGGACCCGTTTCGCTGCCGTTTTTGCCATGTAGAAGGTATCCGGGAAAACGAAAGCCAATATCACTTCCTCTTACATCGTTTTGGGTCCAATGGAGGCCTATTTGGGTATGTTCGTGCGATAAAATTCAACAGAAGTTCGGGCCGGCGCGAAAAAGTGCATTCCGGGTGGCCGAGAAACACCCGTTTATGCTGCCGATTTCGTGCAGTAGGTAAACCCGAATGCTCCAACAGCTCCCAAAGCAATCAATGTTAAGGGCCTAACGGAGGTAGATTGGAGGTGTCGTAGCGAAAAAACCCCACATTTTGGGAAGTTTCCGTTGTCTACAGAGGCAGTTGCATGCTGGGCCACCGGAAACGGACCGCGTTTCGCTCCGTTTTGCGATGTAGAAGGGTACCTCAAAACGAGCCAAATCACCTTCCATCTTACAGTCCCCGTTTGGGGTTCCCAATGGAGGCTATTCTGGGTATGTTCGTGCCGAAAAAAATTCAGACAGAAGTTCGGGGCGGCAAAACAGTGCATTTCGGGGTGCCGAAACACCCGTTTTTTGCTTCGATTTTGTGCAGCAGGGTAACCCGAATTGCTTCCAAAATATTCCCAAACATCATTTCCAGGGCCTTAACGGGAGGAGATTGGAAGGGTCTCTGTAGGCAGAAAACCTATTTTTGAAGTTCGTGTTTACGAGGCGGCAGTGCCCCCAAAAACCCGCGGCACCGAAACGAAACCCCGTTTCGGCTCCGTTTATGACGTGGAGAAGAGGTACCGGAAACGCGCCCTAACAAACTCCCTAACATCGTTTTGGGTCAATGGAGGCTATTTGCGTATGTTCGTGGCGAAAAAATTCAACAGAAGTTCGGGGCACAAAACAGTGCATTCGGGTGCCGAAACACCCCGTTTTGCTTCGATCTTTCGTGGCAGCAGGTAACCGAATGCCCAAAACATTCCCAAACATCATTTAGGGCCTAAACGGAGTAGATTGGAAGTGTCCGTAGCGAAAAACCTATTTTGAACTTCGTTGTTACGAGGCAGTGCATCCGGGCACCGAAACGGACCCGTTTCGCTCCGTTTTGCATGCAGAAGGTACCGAAACGCGCCAAATCACTCCCTAACATCGTTTTGGGTCCAATGGAGGCTGTTGGGTATGTTCGTTCGAAAAAATTCAACAGAAGTTCGGGGCATAAAACAGTGCATTCGGGTGCCGAAACACCCGTTTTGCTTCGATTTCGTGCAGCAGGTAACCGAATGCTCCAAAATATTCCCAAACATCATTTTAGGGGCCTAACGGAGTAGATTGGAAGTGTCCGTAGCAAAAAACCTATTTTGAAGTTCGTTGTTACGAGGCAGTGCATCCGGGGCACCGAAACGGACCCCGTTTCGCTCCGTTTTGCATGTAGAAGGTACCGAAACGCGCCAAATCACTCCCTAAACATCGTTTTGGGTCCAATGGAGGCTGTTGGGTATGTTCGTGCGAAAAAATTCAACAGAAGTTCGGGGCATAAACAGTGCATTCGGGTGCCGAAACACCCCGTTTTGCTTCGATTTTCGTGCAGCAGGTAACCGAATGCTCCAAAATATTCCCCAAACATCATTTAGGGCCTAACGGAGTAGATTGGAAGTGTCCGTAGCGAAAAACCTATTTTGAAGTTCGTTGTTACGAGGCAGTGCATCCGGGCACCGAAACGGACCCGTTTCGCTCCCGTTTTGCATGTAGAAGGTACCGAAACGCGCCAAATCACTCCCTAACATCGTTTTGGGGTCCAATGGAGGCTGTTGGGTATGTTCGTCCGAAAAATTCAACAGAAGTTCGGGGCATAAAACAGTGCATTCGGGTGCCCGAAACACCCGTTTTGCTTTCGATTTTCTGCAGCAGGTAAACCGAATGCTCCAAAATATTCCCCAAACATCATTTAGGGCCTAACGGAGTAGATTGGAAGTGTCCGTAGCAAAAAACCTATTTTGAACTTCGTTGTTACGAGGCAGTGCATCCGGGCACCGAAACGGACCCGTTTCGCTCCGTTTTGCATGTAGAAGGTACCGAAACGCGCCAAATCACTCCCTAACATCGTTTTGGGTCCAATGGAGGCTATTGGGTATGTTCGTTCGAAAAAATTCAACAGAAGTTCGGGGCCATAAAACAGTGCATTCGGGTGCCGAAACACCCGTTTTGCTTCGATTTTCGTGCAGCAGGTAACCGAATGCTCCAAAACATTCCCAAACATCATTTAGGGCCTAACGGAGTAGATTGGAAGTGTCCGTAGCGAAAACCTATTTTGAAGTTCGTTGTTACGAGGCAGTGCATCCGGGCACCGAAACGGACCCGTTTCGCTCGTTTTGCATGCAGAAGGTACCGAAACGCGCCAAATCACTCCCTAACATCGTTTTGGGTCCAATGGAGGCTGTTGGGTATGTTCGTTCGAAAAAATTCAACAGAAGTTCGGGGCATAAAACAGTGCATTCGGGTGCCGAAACACCCGTTTTGCTTCGATTTTCGTGCAGCAGGTAACCGAATGCTCCAAAATATTCCCAAACATCATTTAGGGCCTAACGGAGTAGATTGGAAGTGTCCGTAGCGAAAAACCCATTTTGAAGTTCGTTGTTACGAGGCAGTGCATCCGGGCACCGAAACGGACCCGTTTCGCTCCGTTTTGCATGTAGAAGGTACCGAAACGCGCCAAATCACTCCCTAACATCGTTTTGGGTCCAATGGAGGCTATTGGGTATGTTCGCGCGAAAAAATTCAACAGAAGTTCGGGGCGCAAAACAGTGCATTCGGGTGCCGAAACACCCGTTTTGCTTCGATTTTCGTGCAGCAGGTAACCGAATGCTCCAAAACACTCCCAAACATCATTTAGGGCCTAACGGAGTAGATTGGAAGTGTCCGTAGCGAAAAACCTATTTTGAAGTTCGTTGTTACGAGGCAGTGCATCCGGGCACCGAAACGGACCCGTTTCGCTCCGTTTTGCATGCAGAAGGTACCGAAACGCGCCAAATCACTCCCTAACATCGTTTTGGGTCCAATGGAGGCTATTGGGTATGTTCGTGCGAAAAAAATTCAACAGAAGTTCGGGGCGCAAAACAGTGCATTCGGGTGCCGAAACACCCGTTTTGCTTCGATTTTCGTGCAGCAGGTAACCGAATGCTCCAAAACACTCCCAAACATCATTTAGGGCCTAACGGAGTAGATTGGAAGTGTCCGTAGCGAAAAACCCATTTTGAAGTTCGTTGTTACGAGGCAGTGCATCCGGGCACCGAAACGGACCCGTTTCGCTCCGTTTTGCATGCAGAAGGTACCGAAACGCGCCAAATCACTCCCTAACATCGTTTTGGGTCCAATGGAGGCTATTGGGTATGTTCGTGCGAAAAAATTCAACAGAAGTTCGGGGCGCGAAACAGTGCATTCGGGTGCCGAAACACCCGTTTTGCTTCGATTTTTTCGTGCAGCAGGTAACCGAATGCTCCAAAACACTCCCAAACATCATTTAGGGCCTAACGGAGTAGATTGGAAGTGTCCGTAGCGAAAAACCCATTTTGAAGTTCGTTGTTACGAGGCAGTGCATCCGGGCACCGAAACGGACCCGTTTCGCTCCGTTTTGCATGCAGAAGGTACCGAAACGCGCCAAATCACTCCCTAACATCGTTTTGGGTCCAATGGAGGCTATTGGGTATGTTCGTGCGAAAAAATTCAACAGAAGTTCGGGGCGCGAAACAGTGCATTCGGGTGCCGAAACACCCGTTTTTGCTTCGATTTTTCGTGCAGCAGGTAACCGAATGCTCCAAAACACTCCCAAACATCATTTAGGGCCTAACGGAGTAGATTGGAAGTGTCCGTAGCGAAAAAACCCATTTTGAAGTTCGTTGTTACGAGGCAGTGCATCCGGGCACCGAAACGGACCCGTTTTTCGCTCCGTTTTGCATGCAGAAGGTACCGAAACGCGCCAAATCACTCCCTAACATCGTTTTGGGTCCAATGGAGGCTATTGGGTATGTTCGTGCGAAAAAATTCAACAGAAGTTCGGGGGCGCAAAACAGTGCATTCGGGTGCCGAAACACCCGTTTTGCTTTCGATTTTCGTGCAGCAGGTAACCGAATGCTCCAAAAACACTCCCAAACATCATTTAGGGCCTAACGGAGTAGATTGGAAGTGTCCGTAGCGAAAAACCCATTTTGAAGTTCGTTGTTACGAGGCAGTGCATCCGGGCACCGAAACGGACCCGTTTCGCTCCGTTTTGCATGCAGAAGGTACCGAAACGCGCCAAATCACTCCCTAACATCGTTTTGGGTCCAATGGAGGCTATTGGGTATGTTCGTGCGAAAAAATTCAACAGAAGTTCGGGGCGCAAAACAGTGCATTCGGGTGCCGAAACACCCGTTTTGCTTCGATTTTCGTGCAGCAGGTAACCGAAATGCTCAAAAAACACTCCCAAACATCATTTAGGGCCTAACGGAGTAGATTGGAAGTGTCCGTAGCGAAAAACCCATTTTGAAGTTCGTTGTTACGAGGCAGTGCATCCGGGCACCGAAACGGACCCGTTTCGCTCCGTTTTGCATGCAGAAGGTACCGAAACGCGCCAAATCACTCCCTAACATCGTTTTGGGTCCAATGGAGGCTATTGGGTATGTTCGTGCGAAAAAATTCAACAGAAGTTCGGGGCGCGAAACAGTGCATTCGGGTGCCGAAACACCCGTTTTGCTTCGATTTTCGTGCAGCAGGTAACCGAATGCTCCAAAACATTCCCAAACATCATTTAGGGCCTAACGGAGTAGATTGGAAGTGTCCGTAGCGAAAAACCCATTTTGAAGTTCGTTGTTTACGAGGCAGTGCATCCGGGCACCGAAACGGACCCGTTTCGCTCCGTTTTGCATGCAGAAGGTACCGAAACGCGCCAAATCACTCCCTAACATCGGTTTTGGGTCCAATGGAGGCTATTGGGTATGTTCGTGCGAAAAAATTCAACAGAAGTTCGGGGCGCAAAACAGTGCATTCGGGTGCCGAAACACCCGTTTTGCTTCGATTTTCGTGCAGCAGGTAACCGAATGCTCCAAAACACTCCCAAACATCATTTAGGGCCTAACGGAGTAGATTGGAAGTGTCCGTAGCGAAAAACCCATTTTGAAGTTCGTTGTTACGAGGCAGTGCATCCGGGCACCGAAACGGACCCGTTTCGCTCCGTTTTGCATGCAGAAGGTACCGAAACGCGCCAAATCACTCCCTAACATCGTTTTGGGTCCAATGGAGGCTATTGGGTATGTTCGTGCGAAAAAATTCAACAGAAGTTCGGGGCACAAAACAGTGCATTCGGGTGCCGAAACACCCGTTTTGCTTCGATTTTCGTGCAGCAGGTAACCGAATGCTCCAAAACACTCCCAAACATCATTTAGGGCCTAACGGAGTAGATTGGAAGTGTCCGTAGCGAAAAACCCATTTTGAAGTTCGTTGTTACGAGGCAGTGCATCCGGGCACCGAAACGGACCCGTTTCGCTCCGTTTTGCATGCAGAAGGTACCGAAACGCGCCAAATCACTCCCTAACATCGTTTTGGGTCCAATGGAGGCTATTGGGTATGTTCGTGCGAAAAAATTCAACAGAAGTTCGGGGCGCAAAACAGTGCATTCGGGTGCCGAAACACCCGTTTTGCTTCGATTTTCGTGCAGCAGGTAACCGAATGCTCCAAAACACTCCCAAACATCATTTAGGGCCTAACGGAGTAGATTGGAAGTGTCCGTAGCGAAAAAACCCATTTTGAAGTTCGTTGTTACGAGGCAGTGCATCCGGGCACCGAAACGGACCCGTTTCGCTCCGTTTTGCATGCAGAAGGTACCGAAACGCGCCAAATCACTCCCTAACATCGTTTTGGGTCCAATGGAGGCTATTGGGTATGTTCGTGCGAAAAAATTCAACAGAAGTTCGGGGCGCAAAACAGTGCATTCGGGTGCCGAAACACCCGTTTTGCTTCGATTTTCGTGCAGCAGGTAACCGAATGCTCCAAAACACTCCCAAACATCATTTAGGGCCTAACGGAGTAGATTGGAAGTGTCCGTAGCGAAAAACCCATTTTGAAGTTCGTTGTTACGAGGCAGTGCATCCGGGCACCGAAACGGACCCGTTTCGCTCCGTTTTGCATGCAGAAGGTACCGAAACGCGCCAAATCACTCCCTAACATCGTTTTGGGTCCAATGGAGGCTATTGGGTATGTTCGTGCGAAAAAATTCAACAGAAGTTCGGGGCGCGAAACAGTGCATTCGGGTGCCGAAACACCCGTTTTGCTTCGATTTTCGTGCAGCAGGTAACCGAATGCTCCAAAACACTCCCAAACATCATTTAGGGCCTAACGGAGTAGATTGGAAGTGTCCGTAGCGAAAAACCTATTTTGAAGTTCGTTGTTACGAGGCAGTGCATCCGGGCACCGAAACGGACCCGTTTCGCTCCGTTTTGCATGCAGAAGGTACCGAAACGCGCCAAATCACTCCCTAACATCGTTTTGGGTCCAATGGAGGCTATTGGGTATGTTCGTGCGAAAAAATTCAACAGAAGTTCGGGGCGCAAAACAGTGCATTCGGGTGCCGAAACACCCGTTTTGCTTCGATTTTCGTGCAGCAGGTAACCGAATGCTCCAAAACACTCCCAAACATCATTTAGGGCCTAACGGAGTAGATTGGAAGTGTCCGTAGCGAAAAACTTATTTTGAAGTTCGTTGTTACGAGGCAGTGCATCCGGGCACCGAAACGGACCCGTTTCGCTCCGTTTTGCATGCAGAAGGTACCGAAACGCGCCAAATCACTCCCTAACATCGTTTTGGGTCCAATGGAGGCTATTGGGTATGTTCGTGCGAAAAAATTCAACAGAAGTTCGGGGCGCGAAACAGTGCATTCGGGTGCCGAAACACCCGTTTTGCTTCGATTTTCGTGCAGCAGGTAACCGAATGCTCCAAAACACTCCCAAACATCATTTAGGGCCTAACGGAGTAGATTGGAAGTGTCCGTAGCGAAAAACCCATTTTGAAGTTCGTTGTTACGAGGCAGTGCATCCGGGCACCGAAACGGACCCGTTTCGCTCCGTTTTGCATGCAGAAAGGTACCGAAACGCGCCAAATCACTCCCTAACATCGTTTTGGGTCCAATGGAGGCTATTGGGTATGTTCGTGCGAAAAAATTCAACAGAAGTTCGGGGCGCGAAAACAGTGCATTCGGGTGCCGAAACACCCGTTTTGCTTCGATTTTCGTGCAGCAGGTAACCGAATGCTCCAAAACACTCCCAAACATCATTTAGGGCCTAACGGAGTAGATTGGAAGTGTCCGTAGCGAAAAACCCATTTTGAAGTTCGTTGTTACGAGGCAGTGCATCCGGGCACCGAAACGGACCCGTTTCGCTCCGTTTTGCATGCAGAAGGTACCGAAACGCGCCAAATCACTCCCTAACATCGTTTTGGGTCCAATGGAGGCTATTGGGTATGTTCGTGCGAAAAAATTCAACAGAAGTTCGGGGCGAAAAACAGTGCATTCGGGTGCCGAAACACCCGTTTTGCTTCGATTTTCGTGCAGCAGGTAACCGAATGCTCCAAAACACTCCCAAACATCATTTAGGGCCTAACGGAGTAGATTGGAAGTGTCCGTAGCGAAAAAACCCATTTTGAAGTTCGTTGTTACGAGGCAGTGCATCCGGGCACCGAAACGGACCCGTTTCGCTCCGTTTTGCATGCAGAAGGTACCGAAACGCGCCAAATCACTCCCTAACATCGTTTTGGGTCCAATGGAGGCTATTGGGTATGTTCGTGCGAAAAAATTCAACAGAAGTTCGGGGCGCGAAACAGTGCATTCGGGTGCCGAAACACCCGTTTTGCTTCGATTTTCGTGCAGCAGGTAACCGAATGCTCCAAAACACTCCCAAACATCATTTAGGGCCTAACGGAGTAGATTGGAAGTGTCCGTAGCGAAAAACCTATTTTGAAGTTCGTTGTTACGAGGCAGTGCATCCGGGCACCGAAACGGACCCGTTTCGCTCCGTTTTGCATGCAGAAGGTACCGAAACGCGCCAAATCACTCCCTAACATCGTTTTGGGTCCAATGGAGGCTATTGGGTATGTTCGTGCGAAAAAATTCAACAGAAGTTCGGGGCGCGAAAACAGTGCATTCGGGTGCCGAAACACCCGTTTTGCTTCGATTTTCGTGCAGCAGGTAACCGAATGCTCCAAAACACTCCCAAACATCATTTAGGGCCTAACGGAGTAGATTGGAAGTGTCCGTAGCGAAAAACCCATTTTGAAGTTCGTTGTTACGAGGCAGTGCATCCGGGCACCGAAACGGACCCGTTTCGCTCCGTTTTGCATGCAGAAGGTACCGAAACGCGCCAAATCACTCCCTAACATCGTTTTGGGTCCAATGGAGGCTATTGGGTATGTTCGTTCGAAAAAATTCAACAGAAGTTCGGGGCGCGAAACAGTGCATTCGGGTGCCGAAACACCCGTTTTGCTTCGATTTTCGTGCAGCAGGTAACCGAATGCTCCAAAACACTCCCAAACATCATTTAGGGCCTAACGGAGTAGATTGGAAGTGTCCGTAGCGAAAAACCCATTTTGAAGTTCGTTGTTACGAGGCAGTGCATCCGGGCACCGAAACGGACCCGTTTCGCTCCGTTTTGCATGCAGAAGGTACCGAAACGCGCCAAATCACTCCCTAACATCGTTTTGGGTCCAATGGAGGCTATTGGGTATGTTCGTGCGAAAAAATTCAACAGAAGTTCGGGGCGCGAAAACAGTGCATTCGGGTGCCGAAACACCCGTTTTGCTTCGATTTTCGTGCAGCAGGTAACCGAATGCTCCAAAACACTCCCAAACATCATTTAGGGCCTAACGGAGTAGATTGGAAGTGTCCGTAGCGAAAAAACCCATTTTGAAGTTCGTTGTTACGAGGCAGTGCATCCGGGCACCGAAACGGACCCGTTTCGCTCCGTTTTGCATGCAGAAGGTACCGAAACGCGCCAAATCACTCCCTAACATCGTTTTGGGTCCAATGGAGGCTATTGGGTATGTTCGTGCGCGAAAAAATTCAACAGAAGTTCGGGGCGCGAAACAGTGCATTCGGGTGCCGAAACACCCGTTTTGCTTCGATTTTCGTGCAGCAGGTAACCGAATGCTCCAAAACACTCCCAAACATCATTTAGGGCCTAACGGAGTAGATTGGAAGTGTCCGTAGCGAAAAACCCATTTTGAAGTTCGTTGTTACGAGGCAGTGCATCCGGGCACCGAAACGGACCCGTTTCGCTCCGTTTTGCATGCAGAAGGTACCGAAACGCGCCAAATCACTCCCTAACATCGTTTTGGGTCCAATGGAGGCTATTGGGTATGTTCGTGCGAAAAAATTCAACAGAAGTTCGGGGCGCAAAACAGTGCATTCGGGTGCCGAAACACCCGTTTTGCTTCGATTTTCGTGCAGCAGGTAACCGAATGCTCCAAAACACTCCCAAACATCATTTAGGGCCTAACGGAGTAGATTGGAAGTGTCCGTAGCGAAAAACCCATTTTGAAGTTCGTTGTTACGAGGCAGTGCATCCGGGCACCGAAACGGACCCGTTTCGCTCCGTTTTGCATGCAGAAGGTACCGAAACGCGCCAAATCACTCCCTAACATCGTTTTGGGTCCAATGGAGGCTATTGGGTATGTTCGTGCGAAAAAATTCAACAGAAGTTCGGGGCGCGAAACAGTGCATTCGGGTGCCGAAACACCCGTTTTGCTTCGATTTTCGTGCAGCAGGTAACCGAATGCTCCAAAACACTCCCAAACATCATTTAGGGCCTAACGGAGTAGATTGGAAGTGTCCGTAGCGAAAAACCCATTTTGAAGTTCGTTGTTACGAGGCAGTGCATCCGGGCACCGAAACGGACCCGTTTCGCTCCGTTTTGCATGCAGAAGGTACCGAAACGCGCCAAATCACTCCCTAACATCGTTTTGGGTCCAATGGAGGCTATTGGGTATGTTCGTGCGAAAAAATTCAACAGAAGTTCGGGGCGCGAAAACAGTGCATTCGGGTGCCGAAACACCCGTTTTGCTTCGATTTTCGTGCAGCAGGTAACCGAATGCTCCAAAACACTCCCAAACATCATTTAGGGCCTAACGGAGTAGATTGGAAGTGTCCGTAGCGAAAAACCCATTTTGAAGTTCGTTGTTACGAGGCAGTGCATCCGGGCACCGAACGGACCCGTTTCGCTCCGTTTTGCATGCAGAAGGTACCGAAACGCGCCAAATCACTCCCTAACATCGTTTTGGGTCCAATGGAGGCTATTGGGTATGTTCGTGCGAAAAAATTCAACAGAAGTTCGGGGCGCGAAACAGTGCATTCGGGTGCCGAAACACCCGTTTTGCTTCGATTTTCGTGCAGCAGGTAACCGAATGCTCCAAAACACTCCCAAACATCATTTAGGGCCTAACGGAGTAGATTGGAAGTGTCCGTAGCGAAAAACCCATTTTGAAGTTCGTTGTTACGAGGCAGTGCATCCGGGCACCGAAACGGACCCGTTTCGCTCCGTTTTGCATGCAGAAGGTACCGAAACGCGCCAAATCACTCCCTAACATCGTTTTGGGTCCAATGGAGGCTATTGGGTATGTTCGTGCGAAAAAATTCAACAGAAGTTCGGGGCGCGAAACAGTGCATTCGGGTGCCGAAACACCCGTTTTGCTTCGATTTTCGTGCAGCAGGTAACCGAATGCTCCAAAACACTCCCAAACATCATTTAGGGCCTAACGGAGTAGATTGGAAGTGTCCGTAGCGAAAAACCCATTTTGAAGTTCGTTGTTACGAGGCAGTGCATCCGGGCACCGAAACGGACCCGTTTCGCTCCGTTTTGCATGCAGAAGGTACCGAAACGCGCCAAATCACTCCCTAACATCGTTTTGGGTCCAATGGAGGCTATTGGGTATGTTCGTGCGAAAAAATTCAACAGAAGTTCGGGGCGCGAAACAGTGCATTCGGGTGCCGAAAACACCCGTTTTGCTTCGATTTTCGTGCAGTAGGTAACCGAATGCTCCAAAACACTCCCAAACATCATTTAGGGCCTAACGGAGTAGATTGGAAGTGTCCGTAGCGAAAAACCCATTTTGAAGTTCGTTGTTACGAGGCAGTGCATCCGGGCACCGAAACGGACCCGTTTCGCTCCGTTTTGCATGCAGAAGGTACCGAAACGCGCCAAATCACTCCCTAACATCGTTTTGGGTCCAATGGAGGCTATTGGGTATGTTCGTGCGAAAAAATTCAACAGAAGTTCGGGGCGCGAAACAGTGCATTCGGGTGCCGAAACACCCGTTTTGCTTCGATTTTCGTGCAGTAGGTAACCGAATGCTCCAAAACACTCCCAAACATCATTTAGGGCCTAACGGAGTAGATTGGAAGTGTCCGTAGCGAAAAACCATTTTGAAGTTCGTTGTTACGAGGCAGTGCATCCGGGCACCGAAACGGACCCGTTTCGCTCCGTTTTGCATGCAGAAGGTACCGAAACGCGCCAAATCACTCCCTAACATCGTTTTGGGTCCAATGGAGGCTATTGGGTATGTTCGTGCGAAAAAATTCAACAGAAAGTTCGGGGCGCGAAACAGTGCATTCGGGTGCCGAAACACCCGTTTTGCTTCGATTTTCGTGCAGCAGGTAACCGAATGCTCCAAAACACTCCCAAACATCATTTAGGGCCTAACGGAGTAGATTGGAAGTGTCCGTAGCGAAAAACCCATTTTGAAGTTCGTTGTTACGAGGCTGTGCATCCGGGCACCGAAACGGACCCGTTTCGCTCCGTTTTGCATGCAGAAGGTACCGAAACGCGCCAAATCACTCCCTAACATCGTTTTGGGTCCAATGGAGGCTATTGGGTATGTTCGTGCGAAAAAATTCAACAGAAGTTCGGGGCGCGAAAACAGTGCATTCGGGTGCCGAAACACCCGTTTTGCTTCGATTTTCGTCGTGCAGTAGGTAACCGAATGCTCCAAAACACTCCCAAACATCATTTAGGGCCTAACGGAGTAGATTGGAAGTGTCCGTAGCGAAAAACCCATTTTGAAGTTCGTTGTTACGAGGCAGTGCATCCGGGCACCGAAACGGACCCGTTTCGCTCCGTTTTGCATGCAGAAGGTACCGAAACGCGCCAAATCACTCCCTAACATCGTTTTGGGTCCAATGGAGGCTATTGGGTATGTTCGTGCGAAAAAATTCAACAGAAGTTCGGGGCGAAAACAGTGCATTCGGGTGCCGAAACACCCGTTTTGCTTCGATTTTCGTGCAGCAGGTAACCGAATGCTCCAAAACACTCCCAAACATCATTTAGGGCCTAACGGAGTAGATTGGAAGTGTCCGTAGCGAAAAACCCATTTTGAAGTTCGTTGTTACGAGGCAGTGCATCCGGGCACCGAAACGGACCCGTTTCGCTCCGTTTTGCATGCAGAAGGTACCGAAACGCGCCAAATCACTCCCTAACATCGTTTTGGGTCCAATGGAGGCTATTGGGTATGTTCGTGCGAAAAAATTCAACAGAAGTTCGGGGCGCGAAAACAGTGCATTCGGGTGCCGAAACACCCGTTTTGCTTCGATTTTCGTGCAGTAGGTAACCGAATGCTCCAAAACACTCCCAAACATCATTTAGGGCCTAACGGAGTAGATTGGAAGTGTCCGTAGCGAAAAACCATTTTGAAGTTCGTTGTTACGAGGCAGTGCATCCGGGCACCGAAACGGACCCGTTTCGCTCCGTTTTGCATGCAGAAGGTACCGAAACGCGCCAAATCACTCCCTAACATCGTTTTGGGTCCAATGGAGGCTATTGGGTATGTTCGTGCGAAAAAATTCAACAGAAGTTCGGGGCGCGCGAAACAGTGCATTCGGGTGCCGAAACACCCGTTTTGCTTCGATTTTCGTGCAGTAGGTAACCGAATGCTCCAAAAACACTCCCAAACATCATTTAGGGGCCTAACGGAGTAGATTGGAAGTGTCCGTAGCGAAAAAACCCATTTTGAAGTTCGTTGTTACGAGGCAGTGCATCCGGGCACCGAAACGGACCCGTTTCGCTCCGTTTTGCATGCAGAAGGTACCGAAACGCGCCAAATCACTCCCTAACATCGTTTTGGGTCCAATGGAGGCTATTGGGTATGTTCGTGCGAAAAAATTCAACAGAAGTTCGGGGCGCGAAACAGTGCATTCGGGTGCCGAAACACCCGTTTTGCTTCGATTTTCGTGCAGTAGGTAACCGAATGCTCCAAAACACTCCCAAACATCATTTAGGGCCTAACGGAGTAGATTGGAAGTGTCCGTAGCGAAAAACCCATTTTGAAGTTCGTTGTTACGAGGCAGTGCATCCGGGCACCGAAACGGACCCGTTTCGCTCCGTTTTGCATGCAGAAGGTACCGAAACGCGCCAAATCACTCCCTAACATCGTTTTGGGTCCAATGGAGGCTATTGGGTATGTTCGTGCGAAAAAATTCAACAGAAGTTCGGGGCGCGAAACAGTGCATTCGGGTGCCGAAACACCCGTTTTGCTTCGATTTTCGTGCAGTAGGTAACCGAATGCTCCAAAACACTCCCAAACATCATTTAGGGCCTAACGGAGTAGATTGGAAGTGTCCGTAGCGAAAAACCCATTTTGAAGTTCGTTGTTACGAGGCAGTGCATCCGGGCACCGAAACGGACCCGTTTCGCTCCGTTTTGCATGCAGAAGGTACCGAAACGCGCCAAATCACTCCCTAACATCGTTTTGGGTCCAATGGAGGCTATTGGGTATGTTCGTGCGAAAAAATTCAACAGAAGTTCGGGGCGCGAAACAGTGCATTCGGGTGCCGAAACACCCGTTTTGCTTCGATTTTCGTGCAGTAGGTAACCGAATGCTCCAAAACACTCCCAAACATCATTTAGGGCCTAACGGAGTAGATTGGAAGTGTCCGTAGCGAAAAACCCATTTTGAAGTTCGTTGTTTACGAGGCAGTGCATCCGGGCACCGAAACGGACCCGTTTCGCTCCGTTTTGCATGCAGAAGGTACCGAAACGCGCCAAATCACTCCCTAACATCGTTTTGGGTCCAATGGAGGCTATTGGGTATGTTCGTGCGAAAAAATTCAACAGAAGTTCGGGGCGCGAAACAGTGCATTCGGGTGCCGAAACACCCGTTTTGCTTCGATTTTCGTGCAGTAGGTAACCGAATGCTCCAAAACACTCCCAAACATCATTTAGGGCCTAACGGAGTAGATTGGAAGTGTCCGTAGCGAAAAACCCATTTTGAAGTTCGTTGTTACGAGGCAGTGCATCCGGGCACCGAAAACGGACCCGTTTCGCTCCGTTTTGCATGCAGAAGGTACCGAAACGCGCCAAATCACTCCCTAACAT
The DNA here is from genome assembly GCA_015342445.1 of Digitaria exilis. Classification (NCBI taxonomy): domain Eukaryota; kingdom Viridiplantae; phylum Streptophyta; class Magnoliopsida; order Poales; family Poaceae; genus Digitaria; species Digitaria exilis. The sequence goes on from JACEFO010002942.1 coordinate 26,994, forward strand.
CGTTTTGGGTCCAATGGAGGCTATTGGGTATGTTCGTGCGAAAAAATTCAACAGAAGTTCGGGGCGCGAAACAGTGCATTCGGGTGCCGAAACACCCGTTTTGCTTCGATTTTCGTGCAGTAGGTAACCGAATGCTCCAAAACACTCCCAAACATCATTTAGGGCCTAACGGAGTAGATTGGAAGTGTCCGTAGCGAAAAACCCATTTTGAAGTTCGTTGTTACGAGGCAGTGCATCCGGGCACCGAAACGGACCCGTTTCGCTCCGTTTTGCATGCAGAAGGTACCGAAACGCGCCAAATCACTCCCTAACATCGTTTTGGGTCCAAATGGAGGCTATTGGGTATGTTCGTGCGAAAAAAATTCAACAGAAGTTCGGGGCGCGAAACAGTGCATTCGGGTGCCGAAACACCCGTTTTGCTTCGATTTTCGTGCAGTAGGTAACCGAATGCTCCAAAACACTCCCAAACATCATTTAGGGCCTAACGGAGTAGATTGGAAGTGTCCGTAGCGAAAAACCCATTTTGAAGTTCGTTGTTACGAGGCAGTGCATCCGGGCACCGAAACGGACCCGTTTCGCTCCGTTTTGCATGCAGAAGGTACCGAAACGCGCCAAATCACTCCCCTAACATCGTTTTGGGTCCAATGGAGGCTATTGGGTATGTTCGTGCGAAAAAATTCAACAGAAGTTTCGGGGCGCGAAACAGTGCATTCGGGTGCCGAAACACCCGTTTTGCTTCGATTTTCGTGCAGTAGGTAACCGAATGCTCCAAAACACTCCCAAACATCATTTAGGGCCTAACGGAGTAGATTGGAAGTGTCCGTAGCCAAAAACCCATTTTGAAGTTCGTTGTTACGAGGCAGTGCATCCGGGCACCGAAACGGACCCGTTTCGCTCCGTTTTGCATGCAGAAGGTACCGAAACGCGCCAAATCACTCCCTAACATCGTTTTGGGTCCAATGGAGGCTATTGGGTATGTTCGTGCGAAAAAATTCAACAGAAGTTCGGGGCGCGAAACAGTGCATTCGGGTGCCGAAACACCCGTTTTGCTTCGATTTTCGTGCAGTAGGTAACCGAATGCTCCAAAACACTCCCAAACATCATTTAGGGCCTAACGGAGTAGATTGGAAGTGTCCGTAGCGAAAAACCCATTTTGAAGTTCGTTGTTACGAGGCAGTGCATCCGGGCACCGAAACGGACCCGTTTCGCTCCGTTTTTGCATGCAGAAGGTACCGAAACGCGCCAAATCACTCCCTAACATCGTTTTGGGTCCAATGGAGGCTATTGGGTATGTTCGTGCGAAAAAATTCAACAGAAGTTCGGGGCGCGAAACAGTGCATTCGGGTGCCGAAACACCCGTTTTGCTTCGATTTTCGTGCAGTAGGTAACCGAATGCTCCAAAACACTCCCAAACATCATTTAGGGCCTAACGGAGTAGATTGGAAGTGTCCGTAGCGAAAAACCCATTTTGAAGTTCGTTGTTACGAGGCAGTGCATCCGGGCACCGAAACGGACCCGTTTCGCTCCGTTTTGCATGCAGAAGGTACCGAAACGCGCCAAATCACTCCCTAACATCGTTTTGGGTCCAATGGAGGCTATTGGGTATGTTCGTGCGAAAAAATTCAACAGAAGTTCGGGGCGCGAAACAGTGCATTCGGGTGCCGAAACACCCGTTTTGCTTCGATTTTTCGTGCAGTAGGTAACCGAATGCTCCAAAACACTCCCAAACATCATTTAGGGCCTAACGGAGTAGATTGGAAGTGTCCGTAGCGAAAAACCCATTTTGAAGTTCGTTGTTACGAGGCAGTGCATCCGGGCACCGAAACGACCCGTTTCGCTCCGTTTTGCATGCAGAAGGTACCGAAACGCGCCAAATCACTCCCTAACATCGTTTTGGGTCCAATGGAGGCTATTGGGTATGTTCGTGCGAAAAAAAATTCAACAGAAGTTCGGGGCGCGAAACAGTGCATTCGGGTGCCGAAACACCCGTTTTGCTTCGATTTTCGTGCAGTAGGTAACCGAATGCTCCAAAACACTCCCAAACATCATTTAGGGCCTAACGGAGTAGATTGGAAGTGTCCGTAGCGAAAAACCCATTTTTGAAGTTCGTTGTTACGAGGCAGTGCATCTGGGCACCGAAACGGACCCGTTTCGCTCCGTTTTGCATGCAGAAGGTACCGAAACGCGCCAAATCACTCCCTAACATCGTTTTGGGTCCAATGGAGGCTATTGGGTATGTTCGTGCGAAAAAATTCAACAGAAGTTCGGGGCGCGAAACAGTGCATTCGGGTGCCGAAACACCCGTTTTGCTTCGATTTTCGTGCAGTAGGTAACCGAATGCTCCAAAACACTCCCAAACATCATTTAGGGCCTAACGGAGTAGATTGGAAGTGTCCGTAGCGAAAAACCCATTTTGAAGTTCGTTGTTACGAGGCAGTGCATCCGGGCACCGAAACGGACCCGTTTCGCTCCGTTTTGCATGCAGAAGGTACCGAAACGCGCCAAATCACTCCCTAACATCGTTTTGGGTCCAATGGAGGCTATTGGGTATGTTCGTGCGAAAAAATTCAACAGAAGTTCGGGGCGCGAAACAGTGCATTCGGGTGCCGAAACACCCGTTTTGCTTCGATTTTCGTGCAGTAGGTAACCGAATGCTCCAAAACACTCCCAAACATCATTTAGGGCCTAACGGAGTAGATTGGAAGTGTCCGTAGCGAAAAACCCATTTTGAAGTTCGTTGTTACGAGGCAGTGCATCTGGGCACCGAAACGGACCCGTTTCGCTCCGTTTTGCATGCAGAAGGTACCGAAACGCGCCAAATCACTCCCCTAACATCGTTTTGGGTCCAATGGAGGCTATTGGGTATGTTCGTGCGAAAAAATTCAACAGAAGTTCGGGGCGCGAAAACAGTGCATTCGGGTGCCGAAACACCCGTTTTGCTTCGATTTTCGTGCAGTAGGTAACCGAATGCTCCAAAACACTCCCAAACATCATTTAGGGCCTAACGGAGTAGATTGGAAGTGTCCGTAGCGAAAAACCCATTTTGAAGTTCGTTGTTACGAGGCAGTGCATCTGGGCACCGAAACGGACCCGTTTCGCTCCGTTTTGCATGCAGAAGGTACCGAAACGCGCCAAATCACTCCCTAACATCGTTTTGGGTCCAATGGAGGCTATTGGGTATGTTCGTGCGAAAAAATTCAACAGAAGTTCGGGGCGCGAAACAGTGCATTCGGGTGCCGAAACACCCGTTTTGCTTCGATTTTCGTGCAGTAGGTAACCGAATGCTCCAAAACACTCCCAAACATCATTTAGGGCCTAACGGAGTAGATTGGAAGTGTCCGTAGCGAAAAAACCCATTTTGAAGTTCGTTGTTACGAGGCAGTGCATCCGGGCACCGAAACGGACCCGTTTCGCTCCGTTTTGCATGCAGAAGGTACCGAAACGCGCCAAATCACTCCCTAACATCGTTTTGGGTCCAATGGAGGCTATTGGGTATGTTCGTGCGAAAAAATTCAACAGAAGTTCGGGGCGCGAAACAGTGCATTCGGGTGCCGAAACACCCGTTTTGCTTCGATTTTCGTGCAGTAGGTAACCGAATGCTCCAAAACACTCCCAAACATCATTTAGGGCCTAACGGAGTAGATTGGAAGTGTCCGTAGCGAAAAACCCATTTTGAAGTTCGTTGTTACGAGGCAGTGCATCTGGGCACCGAAACGGACCCGTTTCGCTCCGTTTTGCATGCAGAAGGTACCGAAACGCGCCAAATCACTCCCTAACATCGTTTTGGGTCCAATGGAGGCTATTGGGTATGTTCATGCAAAAATTTTCAACAGAAGTTCGGGGCGCGAAACAGTGCATTCGGGTGCCGAAACACCCGTTTTGCTTCGATTTTCGTGCAGTAGGTAACCGAATGCTCCAAAACACTCCCAAACATCATTTAGGGCCTAACGGAGTAGATTGGAAGTGTCCGTAGCGAAAAACCCATTTTGAAGTTCGTTGTTACGAGGCAGTGCATCCGGGCACCGAAACGGACCCGTTTCGCTCCGTTTTGCATGCAGAAGGTACCGAAACGCGCCAAATCACTCCCTAACATCGTTTTGGGTCCAATGGAGGCTATTGGGTATGTTCGTGCGAAAAAATTCAACAGAAGTTCGGGGCGCGAAACAGTGCATTCGGGTGCCGAAACACCCGTTTTGCTTCGATTTTCGTGCAGTAGGTAACCGAATGCTCCAAAACACTCCCAAACATCATTTAGGGCCTAACGGAGTAGATTGGAAGTGTCCGTAGCGAAAAAACCCATTTTGAAGTTCGTTGTTACGAGGCAGTGCATCCGGGCACCGAAACGGACCCGTTTCGCTCCGTTTTGCATGCAGAAGGTACCGAAACGCGCCAAATCACTCCCTAACATCGTTTTGGGTCCAATGGAGGCTATTGGGTATGTTCGTGCGAAAAAATTCAACAGAAGTTCGGGGCGCGAAACAGTGCATTCGGGTGCCGAAACACCCGTTTTGCTTCGATTTTCGTGCAGTAGGTAACCGAATGCTCCAAAACACTCCCAAACATCATTTAGGGCCTAACGGAGTAGATTGGAAGTGTCCGTAGCGAAAAAACCCATTTTGAAGTTCGTTGTTACGAGGCAGTGCATCGGGCACCGAAACGGACCCGTTTCGCTCCGTTTTGCATGCAGAAGGTACCGAAACGCGCCAAATCACTCCCTAACATCGTTTTGGGTCCAATGGAGGCTATTGGGTATGTTCGTGCGAAAAAATTCAACAGAAGTTCGGGGCGCGAAACAGTGCATTCGGGTGCCGAAACACCCGTTTTGCTTCGATTTTCGTGCAGTAGGTAACCGAATGCTCCAAAAACACTCCCAAACATCATTTAGGGCCTAACGGAGTAGATTGGAAGTGTCCGTAGCGAAAAACCCATTTTGAAGTTCGTTGTTACGAGGCAGTGCATCTGGGCACCGAAACGGACCCGTTTCGCTCCGTTTTGCATGCAGAAGGTACCGAAACGCGCCAAATCACTCCCTAACATCGTTTTGGGTCCAATGGAGGCTATTGGGTATGTTCGTGCGAAAAAAATTCAACAGAAGTTCGGGGCGCGAAACAGTGCATTCGGGTGCCGAAACACCCGTTTTGCTTCGATTTTCGTGCAGTAGGTAACCGAATGCTCCAAAACACTCCCAAACATCATTTAGGGCCTAACGGAGTAGATTGGAAGTGTCCGTAGCGAAAAACCCATTTTGAAGTTCGTTGTTACGAGGCAGTGCATCCGGGCACCGAAACGGACCCGTTTCGCTCCGTTTTGCATGCAGAAGGTACCGGAACGCGCCAAATCACTCCCTAACATCGTTTTGGGTCCAATGGAGGCTATTGGGTATGTTCGTGCGAAAAAATTCAACAGAAGTTCGGGGCGCGAAACAGTGCATTCGGGTGCCGAAACACCCGTTTTGCTTCGATTTTCGTGCAGTAGGTAACCGAATGCTCCAAAACACTCCCAAACATCATTTAGGGCCTAACGGAGTAGATTGGAAGTGTCCGTAGCGAAAAACCCATTTTGAAGTTCGTTGTTACGAGGCAGTGCATCCGGGCACCGAAACGGACCCGTTTCGCTCCGTTTTGCATGCAGAAGGTACCGAAACGCGCCAAATCACTCCCTAACATCGTTTTGGGTCCAATGGAGGCTATTGTATGGTATGTTCGTGCGAAAAAAATTCAACAGAAGTTCGGGGCGCGAAACAGTGCATTCGGGTGCCGAAACACCCGTTTTGCTTCGATTTTCGTGCAGTAGGTAACCGAATGCTCCAAAACACTCCCAAACATCATTTAGGGCCTAACGGAGTAGATTGGAAGTGTCCGTAGCGAAAAACCCATTTTGAAGTTCGTTGTTACGAGGCAGTGCATCTGGGCACCGAAACGGACCCGTTTCGCTCCGTTTTGCATGCAGAAGGTACCGAAACGCGCCAAATCACTCCCTAACATCGTTTTGGGTCCAATGGAGGCTATTGGGTATGTTCGTGCGAAAAAATTCAACAGAAGTTCGGGGCGCGAAACAGTGCATTCGGGTGCCGAAACACCCGTTTTGCTTCGATTTTCGTGCAGTAGGTAACCGAATGCTCCAAAACACTCCCAAACATCATTTAGGGCCTAACGGAGTAGATTGGAAGTGTCCGTAGCGAAAAACCCATTTTGAAGTTCGTTGTTACGAGGCAGTGCATCCGGGCACCGAAACGGACCCGTTTCGCTCCGTTTTGCATGCAGAAGGTACCGAAACGCGCCAAATCACTCCCTAACATCGTTTTGGGTCCAATGGAGGCTATTGGGTATGTTCGTGCGAAAAATTCAACAGAAGTTCGGGGCGCGAAACAGTGCATTCGGGTGCCGAAACACCCGTTTTGCTTCGATTTTCGTGCAGTAGGTAACCGAATGCTCCAAAAACACTCCCAAACATCATTTAGGGCCTAACGGAGTAGATTGGAAGTGTCCGTAGCGAAAAACCCATTTTGAAGTTCGTTGTTACGAGGCAGTGCATCCGGGCACCGAAACGGACCCGTTTCGCTCCGTTTTGCATGCAGAAGGTACCGAAACGCGCGCCAAAATCACTCCCTAACATCGTTTTGGGTCCAATGGAGGCTATTGGGTATGTTCGTGCGAAAAAAATTCAACAGAAGTTCGGGGCGCGAAACAGTGCATTCGGGTGCCGAAACACCCGTTTTGCTTCGATTTTCGTGCAGTAGGTAACCGAATGCTCCAAAACACTCCCAAACATCATTTAGGGCCTAACGGAGTAGATTGGAAGTGTCCGTAGCGAAAAACCCATTTTGAAGTTCGTTGTTACGAGGCAGTGCATCCGGGCACCGAAACGGACCCGTTTCGCTCCGTTTTGCATGCAGAAGGTACCGAAACGCGCCAAATCACTCCCTAACATCGTTTTGGGTCCAATGGAGGCTATTGGGTATGTTCGTGCGAAAAAATTCAACAGAAGTTCGGGGCGCGAAACAGTGCATTCGGGTGCCGAAAACACCCGTTTTGCTTCGATTTTCGTGCAGTAGGTAACCGAATGCTCCAAAACACTCCCAAACATCATTTAGGGCCTAACGGAGTAGATTGGAAGTGTCCGTAGCGAAAAAACCCATTTTGAAGTTCGTTGTTACGAGGCAGTGCATCCGGGCACCGAAACGGACCCGTTTCGCTCCGTTTTGCATGCAGAAGGTACCGAAACGCGCCAAATCACTCCCTAACATCGTTTTGGGTCCAATGGAGGCTATTGGGTATGTTCGTGCGAAAAAAATTCAACAGAAGTTCGGGGCGCGAAACAGTGCATTCGGGTGCCGAAACACCCGTTTTGCTTCGATTTTCGTGCAGTAGGTAACCGAATGCTCCAAAACACTCCCAAACATCATTTAGGGCCTAACGGAGTAGATTGGAAGTGTCCGTAGCGAAAAACCCATTTTGAAGTTCGTTGTACGAGGCAGTGCATCCGGGCACCGAAACGGACCCGTTTCGCTCCGTTTTGCATGCAGAAGGTACCGAAAACGCGCCAAATCACTCCCTAACATCGTTTTGGGTCCAATGGAGGCTATTGGGTATGTTCGTGCGAAAAAAATTCAACAGAAGTTCGGGCGCGAAACAGTGCATTCGGGTGCCGAAACACCCGTTTTGCTTCGATTTTCGTGCAGTAGGTAACCGAATGCTCCAAAACACTCCCAAACATCATTTAGGGCCTAACGGAGTAGATTGGAAGTGTCCGTAGCGAAAAACCCATTTTGAAGTTCGTTGTTACGAGGCAGTGCATCTGGGCACCGAAACGGACCCGTTTCGCTCCGTTTTGCATGCAGAAGGTACCGAAACGCGCCAAATCACTCCCTAACATCGTTTTGGGTCCAATGGAGGCTATTGGGTATGTTCGTGCGAAAAAAATTCAACAGAAGTTCGGGCGCGAAACAGTGCATTCGGGTGCCGAAACACCCGTTTTGCTTCGATTTTCGTGCAGTAGGTAACCGAATGCTCCAAAACACTCCCAAACATCATTTAGGGCCTAACGGAGTAGATTGGAAGTGTCCGTAGCGAAAAACCCATTTTGAAGTTCGTTGTTACGAGGCAGTGCATCCGGGCACCGAAACGGACCCGTTTCGCTCCGTTTTGCATGCAGAAGGTACCGAAACGCGCCAAATCACTCCCTAACATCGTTTTGGGTCCAATGGAGGCTATTGGGTATGTTCGTGCGAAAAAATTCAACAGAAGTTCGGGGCGCGAAACAGTGCATTCGGGTGCCGAAACACCCGTTTTGCTTCGATTTTCGTGCAGTAGGTAACCGAATGCTCCAAAACACTCCCAAACATCATTTAGGGCCTAACGGAGTAGATTGGAAGTGTCCGTAGCGAAAAACCCATTTTGAAGTTCGTTGTTACGAGGCAGTGCATCCGGGCACCGAAACGGACCCGTTTCGCTCCGTTTTGCATGCAGAAGGTACCGAAACGCGCCAAATCACTCCCTAACATCGTTTTGGGTCCAATGGAGGCTATTGGGTATGTTCGTGCGAAAAAATTCAACAGAAGTTCGGGGCGCGAAACAGTGCATTCGGGTGCCGAAACACCCGTTTTGCTTCGATTTTCGTGCAGTAGGTAACCGAATGCTCCAAAAACACTCCCAAACATCATTTAGGGCCTAACGGAGTAGATTGGAAGTGTCCGTAGCGAAAAACCCATTTTGAAGTTCGTTGTTACGAGGCAGTGCATCCGGGCACCGAAACGGACCCGTTTCGCTCCGTTTTGCATGCAGAAGGTACCGAAAACGCGCCAAATCACTCCCTAACATCGTTTTGGGTCCAATGGAGGCTATTGGGTATGTTCGTGCGAAAAAATTCAACAGAAGTTCGGGGCGCGAAACAGTGCATTCGGGTGCCGAAACACCCGTTTTGCTTCGATTTTCGTGCAGTAGGTAACCGAATGCTCCAAAACACTCCCAAACATCATTTAGGGCCTAACGGAGTAGATTGGAAGTGAAGCTTACGCGCCAAATCACTCCCTAACATCGTTTTGGTCCAATGAGGCTATTGGGTATGTTCGTGCGAAAAAATTCAACAGAAGTTCACTCGCGCGAAACAAGTGCATCGGGTGCCGAAACACCCGTATGAGATTTCGTGCAGTAGTAGCCCGAATGCCAAAACACTCCCAAACATTCATTAGAGCCTAACGGAGTAGATTGGAAGTGTCCGTAGCGAAAAACCCATTTTGAAGTTCGTTGTTACGAGGCAGTGCATCTGGGCACCGAAACGGACCCGTTTCGCTCCGTTTTGCATGCTAGGTACCGAAACGCGCCAAAACACTCCCTAAACATCGTTTAGGGTCCAATGGAGGCTATTGGGTATGTTCGTGCGAAAAAATTCAACAGAAGTTTCGGGGCGCGAAAAAGTGCATCGGGTGCCGAACACCCATTTTGCTTCGATTTTCGTGCAGTAGGTAACGAATGCTCCAAAACACTCCCAAACATCATTTAGGGCCTAAACGAGTAGATTGGAAGTGTCCGTAGCGAAAAAAACCCATTTTGAAGTTCGTTGTTACGAGGCAGTGCATCTGGGCACCGAAACGGACCCGTTTCGCTCCGTTTTGCATGCAGAAAGGTACCGAAACGCGCCAAATCACTCCCTAACATCGTTTTGGGTCCAATGGAGGCTATGGGTATGTTCGTGCGAAAAAATTCAACAGAAGTTCGGGGCGCGAAACAGTGCATTCGGGTGCCGAAACACCCGTTTTGCTCCGATTTTCGTGCAGTAGGTAACCGAATGCTCCAAAACACTCCCAAACATCATTTAGGCCTAACGGAGTAGATTGGAAGTGTCCGTAGCGAAAAACCCATTTGAAGTTCGTTGTTACGAGCAGTGCATCTGGCACCGAAACGGACCCGTTTCGCTCCGTTTTGCATGCAGAAGGTACCGAAACGCGCCAAATCACTCCCTAACATCGTTTTGGGTCAATGGAGGCTATTGGGTATGTTCGTGCGAAAAATTCAACAAGAAGTTCGGGGCGCGAAACAGTGCATTCGGTGCCGAAACACCCGTTTCTGCTTCGATTTTCGATTGCAGTAGGTAACCGAATGCTCCAAAACACTCCCAAACATCATTTAGGGCCTAACGGAGTAGATTGGAAGTGTCCGTAGCGAAAAACCCATTTTCAAGTTCGTTGTTACGAGGCAGTGCATCTGGGCACCGAAACGGACCCGTTTCGCTCCGTTTTGCATGCAGAAGGTACCGAAACGCGCCAAATCACTCCCTAACATCGTTTTGGTCCAATGGAGGACGGACCCGTTTCGCTCCGTTTTGCATGCAGAAGGTACCGAAACGCGCCAAATCACTCCCTAACATCGTTTTGGGTCCAATGGAGGCTATTGGGTATGTTCGTGCGAAAAAATTCAACAGAAGTTCGGGGCGCAAAACAGTGCATTCGGGTGCCGAAACACCCGTTTTGCTTCGATTTTCGTGCAGTAGGTAACCGAATGCTCCAAAACACTCCCAAACATCATTTAGGGCCTAACGGAGTAGATTGGAAGTGTCCGTAGCGAAAAACTTTTTGAAGTTCGTTGTTACGAGGCAGTGCATCCGGGCACCGAAACGGACCCGTTTCGCTCCGTTTTGCATGCAGAAGGTACCGAAACGCGCCAAATCACTCCCTAACATCGTTTTGGGTCCAATGGAGGCTATTGGGTATGTTCGTGCGAAAAAATTCAACAGAAGTTCGGGGCGCAAAACAGTGCATTCGGGTGCCGAAACACCCGTTTTGCTTCGATT
>JACEFO010002943.1:0-31594 GCA_015342445.1 Digitaria exilis
TCCCAAACATCATTTAGGGCCTAACGGAGTAGATTGGAAGTGTCCGTAGCGAAAAACCCATTTTGAAGTTCGTTGTTACGAGGCAGTGCATCCGGGCACCGAAACGGACCCGTTTCGCTCCGTTTTGCATGCAGAAGGTACCGAAACGCGCCAAATCACTCCCTAACATCGTTTTGGGTCCAATGGAGGCTATTGGGCATGTTCGTGCGAAAAAATTCAACAGAAGTTCGGGGCGCGAAACAGTGCATTCGGGTGCCGAAACACCCGTTTTGCTTCGATTTTCGTGCAGTAGGTAACCGAATGCTCCAAACACTCCCAAACATCATTTAGGGCCTAACGGAGTAGATTGGAAGTGTCCGTAGCGAAAAACCCATTTTGAAGTTCGTTGTTACGAGGCAGTGCATCTTGCATGCAGAAGGTACCGAAACGCGCCAAATCACTCCCTAACATCGTTTTGGGTCCAATGGAGGCTATTGGGTATGTTCGTGCGAAAAAATTCAACAGAAGTTCGGGGCGCGAAACAGTGCATTCGGGTGCCGAAACACCCGTTTTGCTTCGATTTTCGTGCAGTAGGTAACCGAATGCTCCAAAACACTCCAAACATCATTTAGGGCCTAACGGAGTAGATTGGAAGTGTCCGTAGCGAAAAACCCATTTTGAAGTTCGTTGTTACGAGGCAGTGCATCCGGGCACCGAAACGGACCCGTTTCGCTCCGTTTTGCATGCAGAAGGTACCGAAACGCGCCCAAATCACTCCCTAACATCGTTTTGGGTCCAATGGAGGCTATTGGGTATGTTCGTGCGAAAAAATTCAACAGAAGTTCGGGGCGCGAAACAGTGCATTCGGGTGCCGAAACACCCGTTTTGCTTCGATTTTCGTGCAGTAGGTAACCGAATGCTCCAAAACACTCCCAAACATCATTTAGGGCCTAACGGAGTAGATTGGAAGTGTCCGTAGCGAAAAACCCCATTTTGAAGTTCGTTGTTACGAGGCAGTGCATCCGGGCACCGAAACGGACCCGTTTCGCTCCGTTTTGCATGCAGAAGGTACCGAAACGCGCCAAATCACTCCCTAACATCGTTTTGGGTCCAATGGAGGCTATTGGGTATGTTCGTGCGAAAAAATTCAACAGAAGTTCGGGGCGCGAAACAGTGCATTCGGGTGCCGAAACACCCGTTTTGCTTCGATTTTTCGTGCAGTAGGTAACCGAATGCTCCAAAACACTCCCAAACATCATTTAGGGCCTAACGGAGTAGATTGGAAGTGTCCGTAGCGAAAAACCCATTTTGAAGTTCGTTGTTACGAGGCAGTGCATCCGGGCACCGAAACGGACCCGTTTCGCTCCGTTTTGCATGCAGAGGGTACCGAAACGCGCCAAATCACTCCCTAACATCGTTTTGGGTCCAATGGAGGCTATTGGGTATGTTCGTGCGAAAAAAATTCAACAGAAGTTCGGGGCGCGAAACAGTGCATTCGGGTGCCGAAACACCCGTTTTGCTTCGATTTTCGTGCAGTAGGTAACCGAATGCTCCAAAACACTCCCAAACATCATTTAGGGCCTAACGGAGTAGATTGGAAGTGTCCGTAGCGAAAAACCCATTTTGAAGTTCGTTGTTACGAGGCAGTGCATCCGGGCACCGAAACGGACCCGTTTCGCTCCGTTTTGCATGCAGAAGGTACCGAAACGCGCCAAATCACTCCCTAACATCGTTTTGGGTCCAATGGAGGCTATTGGGTATGTTCGTGCGAAAAAAATTCAACAGAAGTTCGGGGCGCGAAACAGTGCATTCGGGTGCCGAAACACCCGTTTTGCTTCGATTTTCGTGCAGTAGGTAACCGAATGCTCCAAAACACTCCCAAACATCATTTAGGGCCTAACGGAGTAGATTGGAAGTGTCCGTAGCGAAAAACCCATTTTGAAGTTCGTTGTTACGAGGCAGTGCATCCGGGCACCGAAACGGACCCGTTTCGCTCCGTTTTGCATGCAGAAGGTACCGAAACGCGCCAAATCACTCCCTAACATCGTTTTGGGTCCAATGGAGGCTATTGGGTATGTTCGTGCGCGAAAAAATTCAACAGAAGTTCGGGGCGCGAAACAGTGCATTCGGGTGCCGAAACACCCGTTTTGCTTCGATTTTCGTGCAGTAGGTAACCGAATGCTCCAAAACACTCCCAAACATCATTTAGGGCCTAACGGAGTAGATTGGAAGTGTCCGTAGCGAAAAAACCCATTTTGAAGTTCGTTGTTACGAGGCAGTGCATCCGGGCACCGAAACGGACCCGTTTCGCTCCGTTTTGCATGCAGAAGGTACCGAAACGCGCCAAATCACTCCCTAACATCGTTTTGGGTCCAATGGAGGCTATTGGGTATGTCGTGCGCGAAAAATTCAACAGAAGTTCGGGGCGCGAAACAGTGCATTCGGGTGCCGAAACACCCGTTTTGCTTCGATTTTCGTGCAGTAGGTAACCGAATGCTCCAAAACACTCCCAAACATCATTTAGGGCCTAACGGAGTAGATTGGAAGTGTCCGTAGCGAAAAACCCATTTTGAAGTTCGTTGTTACGAGGCAGTGCATCCGGGCACCGAAACGGACCCGTTTCGCTCCGTTTTGCATGCAGAAGGTACCGAAACGCGCCAAATCACTCCCTAACATCGTTTTGGGTCCAATGGAGGCTATTGGGTATGTTCGTGCGAAAAAATTCAACAGAAGTTCGGGGCGCGAAACAGTGCATTCGGGTGCCGAAACACCGTTTTGCTTCGATTTTCGTGCAGTAGGTAACCGAATGCTCCAAAACACTCCAAACATCATTTAGGGCCTAACGGAGTAGATTGGAAGTGTCCGTAGCGAAAAACCCATTTTGAAGTTCGTTGTTACGAGGCAGTGCATCCGGGCACCGAAACGGACCCGTTTCGCTCCCGTTTTTGCATGCAGAAGGTACCGAAACGCGCCAAATCACTCCCCTAACATCGTTTTGGGTCCAATGGAGGCTATTGGGTATGTTCGTGCGAAAAAAATTCAACAGAAGTTCGGGGGCGCGAAACAGTGCATTCGGGTGCCGAAACACCCGTTTTGCTTCGATTTTCGTGCAGTAGGTAACCGAATGCTCCAAAAACACTCCCAAACATCATTTAGGGCCTAACGGAGTAGATTGGAAGTGTCCGTAGCGAAAAACCCATTTTGAAGTTCGTTGTTACGAGGCAGTGCATCCGGGCACCGAAACGGACCCGTTTCGCTCCGTTTTGCATGCAGAAGGTACCGAAAACGCGCCAAATCACTCCCTAACATCGTTTTGGGTCCAATGGAGGCTATTGGGTATGTTCGTGCGAAAAAATTCAACAGAAGTTCGGGGCGCGAAACAGTGCATTCGGGTGCCGAAACACCCGTTTTGCTTCGATTTTCGTGCAGTAGGTAACCGAATGCTCCAAAACACTCCCAAACATCATTTAGGGCCTAACGGAGTAGATTGGAAGTGTCCGTAGCGAAAAACCCATTTTGAAGTTCGTTGTTACGAGGCAGTGCATCCGGGCACCGAAACGGACCCGTTTCGCTCCGTTTTGCATGCAGAAGGTACCGAAACGCGCCAAATCACTCCCTAACATCGTTTTGGGTCCAATGGAGGCTATTGGGTATGTTCGTGCGAAAAAATTCAACAGAAGTTCGGGGCGCGAAACAGTGCATTCGGGTGCCGAAACACCCGTTTTGCTTCGATTTTCGTGCAGTAGGTAACCGAATGCTCCAAAACACTCCCAAACATCATTTAGGGCCTAACGGAGTAGATTGGAAGTGTCCGTAGCGAAAAACCCATTTTGAAGTTCGTTGTTACGAGGCAGTGCATCCGGGCACCGAAACGGACCCGTTTCGCTCCGTTTTGCATGCAGAAGGTACCGAAACGCGCCAAATCACTCCCTAACATCGTTTTGGGTCCAATGGAGGCTATTGGGTATGTTCGTGCGAAAAAATTCAACAGAAGTTCGGGGCGCGCGAAACAGTGCATTCGGGTGCCGAAACACCCGTTTTGCTTCGATTTTCGTGCAGTAGGTAACCGAATGCTCCAAAACACTCCCAAACATCATTTAGGGCCTAACGGAGTAGATTGGAAGTGTCCGTAGCGAAAAACCCATTTTGAAGTTCGTTGTTACGAGGCAGTGCATCCGGGCACCGAAACGGACCCGTTTCGCTCCGTTTTGCATGCAGAAGGTACCGAAACGCGCCAAATCACTCCCTAACATCGTTTTGGGTCCAATGGAGGCTATTGGGTATGTTCGTGCGAAAAAATTCAACAGAAGTTCGGGGCGCGAAACAGTGCATTCGGGTGCCGAAACACCCGTTTTGCTTCGATTTTCGTGCAGTAGGTAACCGAATGCTCCAAAACACTCCAAACATCATTTAGGGCCTAACGGAGTAGATTGGAAGTGTCCGTAGCGAAAAACCCATTTTGAAGTTCGTTGTTACGAGGCAGTGCATCCGGGCACCGAAACGGACCCGTTTCGCTCCGTTTTGCATGCAGAAGGTACCGAAACGCGCCAAATCACTCCCTAACATCGTTTTGGGTCCAAATGGAGGCTATTGGGTATGTTCGTGCGAAAAAATTCAACAGAAGTTCGGGGCGCGAAAACAGTGCATTCGGGTGCCGAAACACCCGTTTTGCTTCGATTTTCGTGCAGTAGGTAACCGAATGCTCCAAAACACTCCCAAACATCATTTAGGGCCTAACGGAGTAGATTGGAAGTGTCCGTAGCGAAAAACCCATTTTGAAGTTCGTTGTTACGAGGCAGTGCATCCGGGCACCGAAACGGACCCGTTTCGCTCCGTTTTGCATGCAGAAGGTACCGAAACGCGCCAAATCACTCCCTAACATCGTTTTGGGTCCAATGGAGGCTATTGGGTATGTTCGTGCGAAAAAATTCAACAGAAGTTCGGGGCGCGAAACAGTGCATTCGGGTGCCGAAACACCCGTTTTGCTTCGATTTTCGTGCAGTAGGTAACCGAATGCTCCAAAACACTCCCAAACATCATTTAGGGCCTAACGGAGTAGATTGGAAGTGTCCGTAGCGAAAAACCCATTTTGAAGTTCGTTGTTACGAGGCAGTGCATCCGGGCACCGAAACGGACCCGTTTCGCTCCGTTTTGCATGCAGAAGGTACCGAAACGCGCCAAATCACTCCCTAACATCGTTTTGGGTCCAATGGAGGCTATTGGGTATGTTCGTGCGAAAAAATTCAACAGAAGTTCGGGGCGCGAAACAGTGCATTCGGGTGCCGAAACACCCGTTTTGCTTCGATTTTCGTGCAGTAGGTAACCGAATGCTCCCAAACACTCCCAAACATCATTTAGGGCCTAACGGAGTAGATTGGAAGTGTCCGTAGCGAAAAACCATTTTGAAGTTCGTTGTTACGAGGCAGTGCATCCGGGCACCGAAACGGACCCGTTTCGCTCCGTTTTGCATGCAGAAGGTACCGAAACGCGCCAAATCACTCCCTAACATCGTTTTGGGTCCAATGGAGGCTATTGGGTATGTTCGTGCGAAAAAATTCAACAGAAGTTCGGGGCGCGAAACAGTGCATTCGGGTGCCGAAACACCCGTTTTGCTTCGATTTTCGTGCAGTAGGTAACCGAATGCTCCAAAACACTCCCAAACATCATTTAGGGCCTAACGGAGTAGATTGGGAAGTGTCCGTAGCGAAAAACCCATTTTGAAGTTCGTTGTTACGAGGCAGTGCATCCGGGCACCGAAACGGACCCGTTTCGCTCCGTTTTGCATGCAGAAGGTACCGAAACGCGCCAAATCACTCCCTAACATCGTTTTGGGTCCAATGGAGGCTATTGGGTATGTTCGTGCGAAAAAATTCAACAGAAGTTCGGGGCGCGAAACAGTGCATTCGGGTGCCGAAACACCCGTTTTGCTTCGATTTTCGTGCAGTAGGTAACCGAATGCTCCAAAACACTCCCAAACATCATTTAGGGCCTAACGGAGTAGATTGGAAGTGTCCGTAGCGAAAAAACCCATTTTGAAGTTCGTTGTTACGAGGCAGTGCATCCGGGCACCGAAACGGACCCGTTTCGCTCCGTTTTGCATGCAGAAGGTACCGAAAACGCGCCAAATCACTCCCTAACATCGTTTTGGGTCCAATGGAGGCTATTGGGTATGTTCGTGCGAAAAAAATTCAACAGAAGTTCGGGGCGCGAAACAGTGCATTCGGGTGCCGAAACACCCGTTTTGCTTCGATTTTCGTGCAGTAGGTAACCGAATGCTCCAAAACACTCCCAAACATCATTTAGGGCCTAACGGAGTAGATTGGAAGTGTCCGTAGCGAAAAACCCATTTTGAAGTTCGTTGTTACGAGGCAGTGCATCCGGGCACCGAAACGGACCCGTTTCGCTCCGTTTTGCATGCAGAAGGTACCGAAACGCGCCAAATCACTCCCTAACATCGTTTTGGGTCCAATGGAGGCTATTGGGTATGTTCGTGCGAAAAAATTCAACAGAAGTTCGGGCGCGAAAAACAGTGCATTCGGGTGCCGAAACACCCGTTTTGCTTCGATTTTCGTGCAGTAGGTAACCGAATGCTCCAAAACACTCCCAAACATCATTTAGGGCCTAACGGAGTAGATTGGAAGTGTCCGTAGCGAAAAACCATTTTGAAGTTCGTTGTTACGAGGCAGTGCATCCGGGCACCGAAACGGACCCGTTTCGCTCCGTTTTGCATGCAGAAGGTACCGAAACGCGCCAAATCACTCCCTAACATCGTTTTGGGTCCAATGGAGGCTATTGGGTATGTTCGTGCGAAAAAATTCAACAGAAGTTCGGGGCGCGAAACAGTGCATTCGGGTGCCGAAACACCCGTTTTGCTTCGATTTTCGTGCAGTAGGTAACCGAATGCTCCAAAACACTCCCAAACATCATTTAGGGCCTAACGGAGTAGATTGGAAGTGTCCGTAGCGAAAAAACCATTTTGAAGTTCGTTGTTACGAGGCAGTGCATCCGGGCACCGAAACGGACCCGTTTCGCGCTCCGTTTTGCATGCAGAAGGTACCGAAACGCGCCAAATCACTCCCTAACATCGTTTTGGGTCCAATGGAGGCTATTGGGTATGTTCGTGCGAAAAAATTCAACAGAAGTTCGGGCGCGAAACAGTGCATTCGGGTGCCGAAACACCGTTTTGCTTCGATTTTCGTGCAGTAGGTAACCGAATGCTCCAAAACACTCCCAAACATCATTTAGGGCCTAACGGAGTAGATTGGAAGTGTCCGTAGCGAAAAACCATTTTGAAGTTCGTTGTTACGAGGCAGTGCATCCGGGCACCGAAACGGACCCGTTTCGCTCCGTTTTGCATGCAGAAGGTACCGAAACGCGCCAAATCACTCCCTAACATCGTTTTGGGTCCAATGGAGGCTATTGGGTATGTTCGTGCGAAAAAATTCAACAGAAGTTCGGGGCGCGAAACAGTGCATTCGGGTGCCGAAACACCCGTTTTGCTTCGATTTTCGTGCAGTAGGTAACCGAATGCTCCAAAACACTCCCAAACATCATTTAGGGCCTAACGGAGTAGATTGGAAGTGTCCGTAGCGAAAAACCCATTTTGAAGTTCGTTGTTACGAGGCAGTGCATCCGGGCACCGAAACGGACCCGTTTCGCTCCGTTTTGCATGCAGAAGGTACCGAAACGCGCCAAATCACTCCCTAACATCGTTTTGGGTCAATGGAGGCTATTGGGTATGTTCGTGCGAAAAAATTCAACAGAAGTTCGGGGCGCGAAACAGTGCATTCGGGTGCCGAAACACCCGTTTTGCTTCGATTTTCGTGCAGTAGGTAACCGAATGCTCCAAAACACTCCCAAACATCATTTAGGGCCTAACGGAGTAGATTGGAAGTGTCCGTAGCGAAAAACCCATTTTGAAGTTCGTTGTTACGAGGCAGTGCATCCGGGCACCGAAACGGACCCGTTTCGCTCCGTTTTGCATGCAGAAGGTACCGAAACGCGCCAAATCACTCCCTAACATCGTTTTGGGTCCAATGGAGGCTATTGGGTATGTTCGTGCGAAAAAATTCAACAGAAGTTCGGGGCGCGAAACAGTGCATTCGGGTGCCGAAACACCCGTTTTGCTTCGATTTTCGTGCAGTAGGTAACCGAATGCTCCAAAACACTCCCAAACATCATTTAGGGCCTAACGGAGTAGATTGGAAGTGTCCGTAGCGAAAAACCCATTTTGAAGTTCGTTGTTACGAGGCAGTGCATCCGGGCACCGAAACGGACCCGTTTCGCTCCGTTTTGCATGCAGAAGGTACCGAAACGCGCCAAATCACTCCCTAACATCGTTTTGGGTCCAATGGAGGCTATTGGGTATGTTCGTGCGAAAAAATTCAACAGAAGTTCGGGGCGCGAAACAGTGCATTCGGGTGCCGAAACACCCGTTTTGCTTTCGATTTTCGTGCAGTAGGTAACCGAATGCTCCAAAACACTCCCAAACATCATTTAGGCCCTAACGGAGTAGATTGGAAGTGTCCGTAGCGAAAAACCCATTTTGAAGTTCGTTGTTACGAGGCAGTGCATCCGGGCACCGAAACGGACCCGTTTCGCTCCGTTTTGCATGCAGAAGGTACCGAAACGCGCCAAATCACTCCCTAACATCGTTTTGGGTCCAATGGAGGCTATTGGGTATGTTCGTGCGAAAAAATTCAACAGAAGTTCGGGGCGCGAAACAGTGCATTCGGGTGCCGAAACACCCGTTTTGCTTCGATTTTCGTGCAGTAGGTAACCGAATGCTCCAAAACACTCCCAAACATCATTTAGGGCCTAACGGAGTAGATTGGAAGTGTCCGTAGCGAAAAACCCATTTTGAAGTTCGTTGTTACGAGGCAGTGCATCCGGGCACCGAAACGGACCCGTTTCGCTCCGTTTTGCATGCAGAAGGTACCGAAACGCGCCAAAATCACTCCCTAACATCGTTTTGGGTCCAATGGAGGCTATTGGGCATGTTCGTGCGAAAAAATTCAACAGAAGTTCGGGGCGCAAAAACAGTGCATTCGGGTGCCGAAACACCCGTTTTGCTTCGATTTTTCGTGCAGTAGGTAACCGAATGCTCCAAAACACTCCCAAACATCTTCATTTAGGGCCTAACGGAGTAGATTGGAAGTGTCCGTAGCGAAAAACCCATTTTGAAGTTCGTTGTTACGAGGCAGTGCATCCGGGCACCGAAACGGACCCGTTTCGCTCCGTTTTGCATGCAGAAGGTACCGAAAACGCGCCAAATCACTCCCTAACATCGTTTTGGGTCCAATGGAGGCTATTGGTATGTTCGTGCGAAAAAAATTCAACAGAAGTTCGGGGCGCGAAACAGTGCATTCGGGTGCCGAAACACCCGTTTTGCTTCGATTTCGTGCAGTAGGTAACCGAATGCTCCAAAACACTCCCAAACATCATTTAGGGCCTAACGGAGTAGATTGGAAGTGTCCGTAGCGAAAAAAACCCATTTTGAAGTTCGTTGTTACGAGGCAGTGCATCCGGGCACCGAAACGGACCCGTTTCGCTCCGTTTTTGCATGCAGAAGGTACCGAAACGCGCCAAATCACTCCCTAACATCGTTTTGGGTCCAATGGAGGCTATTGGGTATGTTCGTGCGAAAAATTCAACAGAAGTTCGGGGCGCGAAACAGTGCATTCGGGTGCCGAAACACCCGTTTTGGCTTCGATTTTCGTGCTGTAGGTAACCGAATGCTCCAAAACACTCCCAAACATCATTTAGGGCCTAACGGAGTAGATTGGAAGTGTCCGTAGCGAAAAACCCATTTTGAAGTTCGTTGTTACGAGGCAGTGCATCCGGGCACCGAAACGGACCCGTTTCGCTCCGTTTTGCATGCAGAAGGTACCGAAACGCGCCAAATCACTCCCTAACATCGTTTTGGGTCCAATGGAGGCTATTGGGTATGTTCGTGCGAAAAAATTCAACAGAAGTTCGGGGCGCGAAACAGTGCATTCGGGTGCCGAAACACCCGTTTTGCTTCGATTTTCGTGCAGTAGGTAACCGAATGCTCCAAAACACTCCCAAACATCATTTAGGGCCTAACGGAGTAGATTGGAAGTGTCCGTAGCGAAAAACCCATTTTGAAGTTCGTTGTTACGAGGCAGTGCATCCGGGCACCGAAACGGACCCGTTTCGCTCCGTTTTGCATGCAGAAGGTACCGAAACGCGCCAAATCACTCCCTAACATCGTTTTGGGTCCAATGGAGGCTATTGGGTATGTTCGTGCGAAAAAAATTCAACAGAAGTTCGGGGCGCGAAACAGTGCATTCGGGTGCCGAAACACCCGTTTTGCTTCGATTTTCGTGCAGTAGGTAACCGAATGCTCCAAAACACTCCCAAACATCATTTAGGGCCTAACGGAGTAGATTGGAAGTGTCCGTAGCGAAAAAACCCATTTTGAAGTTCGTTGTTACGAGGCAGTGCATCCGGGCACCGAAACGGACCCGTTTCGCTCCGTTTTGCATGCAGAAGGTACCGAAACGCGCCAAATCACTCCCTAACATCGTTTTGGGTCCAATGGAGGCTATTGGGTATGTTCGTGCGAAAAAATTCAACAGAAGTTCGGGGCGCGAAACAGTGCATTCGGGTGCCGAAACACCGTTTTGCTTCGATTTTCGTGCAGTAGGTAACCGAATGCTCCAAAACACTCCCAAACATCATTTAGGGCCTAACGGAGTAGATTGGAAGTGTCCGTAGCGAAAAACCCATTTTGAAGTTTCTTGTTACGAGGCAGTGCATCCGGGCACCGAAACGGACCCGTTTCGCTCCGTTTTGCATGCAGAAGGTACCGAAACGCGCGCCAAATCACTCCCTAACATCGTTTTGGGTCCAATGGAGGCTATTGGGTATGTTCGTGCGAAAAAATTCAACAGAAGTTCGGGGCGCAAAACAGTGCATTCGGTGCCGAAACACCCGTTTTGCTTCGATTTTCGTGCAGTAGGTAACCGAATGCTCCAAAACACTCCCAAACATCATTTAGGGCCTAACGGAGTAGATTGGAAGTGTCCGTAGCGAAAAACCCATTTTGAAGTTCGTTGTTACGAGGCAGTGCATCCGGGCACCGAAACGGACCCGTTTCGCTCCGTTTTGCATGCAGAGGTAACCGGAAACGCGCCAAACCACTGCTCTAACATCGTTTTGGGGTCCACATGGATGGCTTATTGGGCATTGTTCGTGTGAAAAAAATTCCACCGAAGTTCGGGGCGCGAAAACAGTGGCATCCGGGTGTTCGAAACACCCGTTTTCGCTTCGATTTCGTGCTGTAGGTAACCGAAATGCTCCAAAACATTCAAACATCATTTAGGGCTAACGGAGTAGATTGGAAGTGTCCGTAGCGAAAAAACCTATTTTGAAGTTCGTTGTTACGAGGGCAGTGCATCCGGGCACCGAAACGGACCCGTTTCGCTCTCGTTTTGCATGAGAAGGTACCGAAACGCGCCAAATCACTCCCTAACATCGTTTGGGTCCAATGGAGGCTATTGGTATGTTCGTGGAAAAAATTCAACAGAAGTTCGGGGCGCAAAACAGTCATTCGGGTGCCGAAACACCGTTTTGCTTCGATTTTCGTGCAGCAGGTAACCGAATGCTCCAAAACACTTCCCAAACATCATTTAGGGCCTAACGGAGTAGATTGGAAGTGTCCGTAGCGGAAAACCCATTTTGAAGTTCGTTGTTACGAGGCAGTGCATCCGGGCACCGAAACGGACCCGTTTCGCTCCGTTTTGCATGCAGAAGGTACCGAAACGCGCCAAATCACTCACTAACATCGTTTTGGGTCAAATGGAGGCTATTGGGTATGTTCGTGCGAAAAAATTCAACAGAAGTTCGGGGCGCGAAACAGTGCATTCGGGTGCCGAAACACCCGTTTTGCTTCGATTTTCGTGCAGCAGGTAACCGAATGCTCCAAAACACTCCCAAACATCATTTAGGGCCTAACGGAGTAGATTGGAAGTGTCCGTAGCGAAAAACCCATTTTGAAGTTGGTTGTTACGAGGCAGTGCATCCGGGCACCGAAACGGACCCGTTTCGCTCTGTTTTGCATGCAGAAGGTACCGAAACGCGCCAAATCACTCCCTAACATCGTTTTGGGTCCAATGGAGGCTATTGGGTATGTTCGTGCGAAAAAATTCAACAGAAGTTCGGGGTGCGAAACAGTGCATTCGGGTGCCGAAACACCCATTTCGCTTCGATTTTCGTGCAGCAGGTAACCAAATGCTCCAAAACACTCCCAAACATCATTTAGGGCCTAACGGAGTAGAGGAAGTGTCCGTAGCGAAAAACCCACAGTTCGTTTGTTACGAGGCAGTTACCGAACGGAACCCGTTCGCTCCGTTTTCCAGAAGGTACCGAAACGCGCCAAATCACTCCTACATCGTTTTGGGTCAAATTGGAGGCGTTGGTATGTTCGTGCGAAAAAATTCAACAGAAGTTCGGCACGCGAAACAGTGCATTCGAGGTGTGCCGAAACACCCGTTTTGCTTCGATTTTCGTGCAGCGGTAACCGAATGCTCCAAAACACTCCCAAACATCATTTAGGGCCTAACGGAGTAGATTGGAAGTGTCCGTAGCGAAAAACCCATTTTGAAGTTCGTTGTTACGAGGCAGTGCATCCGGGCACGAAAACGGGCCCGTTTCGCTCCGTTTTGCGTGCAGAAGGTACCGAAACGCGCCAAATCACTCCTAATATGTTTTGGCTCCACTGGAGGCTATTGGGCATGTTCGTGCGAAAAAAATTCAACACAAGTTCGGGGCGCGAAACAGTATATCCGGGTGCCGAAACACCCGTTTTGCTTCGATTTTCGTGCTGTAGGTAACCGAATGCTCCAAAACACTCCCAAACATCATTTAGGCCTAACAGAGTAGATTGGAAGTGTCCGTGGCCAAAAACTCCATGTTGAAGTTGGTTGTTACGTAGGCAGTGCATCTGGGCACCGAAACGGGGCCCGTTTCGCTCCGTTTTGCGTGCAAGAAGGTACCGAAACGCCAAACCACTCCCTAACATCGTTTTGGGCTCCAATGGAGGCTATGGGCATGTTCGTCGCGAAAAAATTCAACAGAAAGTTCGGGGCGCGAAAGCAGTGCATCCGGGTGCCGAAACACCCGTTTTGCTTCGATTTTCGTGCAGTAGGTAACGAATGCTCCAAAACACTTCCCAAACATCATTTAGGGCCTAACAGAGTAGATTGGAGTGTCCGTAGCGAAAACCCATTTTGGAAGTTCGTTGTTACGAGGCAGTGCATCCGGGCACCGAAACGGACCCGTTTCGCTCCGTTTTGCATGCAGAAGGTACCGAAACGCGCCAAATCACTCCCTAACATCGTTTTGGTCCAACTGGAGGCTATTGGGTATGTTCGTGCGAAAAAAAATTCAAACAGAAGTTCGGGGCGCGAAAACAGTCATTCGGGTGCCGAAAACACCCGTTTTGCTTCGATTTTCGTGCAGTAGGTAACCGAATGCTCCAAAACACTCCCAAACATCATTTAGGGCCTAACGGAGTAGATTGGAAGTGTCCGTAGCGAAAAACCCATTTTGAAGTTCGTTGTTACGAGGCAGTGCATCCGGGCACCGAAACGGACCCGTTTCGCTCCGTTTTACGCATTGCAGAAGGACCGAAACGCGCCAAATCACTCCCTAACAGTCGTTTTTTGGTCCAATGGAGGCTATTGGGGTATGTTCGTGCGAAAAAATTCAACAGAAGTTCGGTGGCGCAAAACAGTGCATTCCGGGTGCCGAAACATACCGTTTTGCTTCGATTTTCGTGCAGACAGGTAACCGAAGATCCAAAACATCCCAAACATCATTTAGGGCCTTCAGGTCAGATTGGAATCGTCCGTAGCGAAAAACCCATTTTGAAGTTTCGTTGTTACGAGGCGTGTCATGTAGGGCACCGAAACGGACCGTTTTCGCTGCGTTTTGCATGCAGAAGGTACCGAAACGCCAAAACACTCCACTATCATCGTTTTGGGTCCAATGGAGGCTATTGGGTATGTTCGTGCGAAAAAAAATTCAACAGAAGTTCGGAGCGCGCAATAACAGTGCATTCGGGTGCCGAAACACCCGTTTTGCTTTCTTTCGTGCAGTAGTAACCGAATGCTCCAAAACACTCCCAAACATCATTTAGGGCCTAACGGAGTAGATTGGAAGTGTCCGTGGCGAAAAAACCCATTTTGAAGTTGGTTGTTACGAGGCAGTGCATCCGGGCACCGAAACGGGCCCGTTTCGCTCCGTTTTGCATGCAGAAGGTACCAGAAACGCGCCAAATCACTCCCTAACATCGTTTTGGTCCAATGGAGGCTATTGGGCATGTTCGTGCGAAAAAATTCAACAGAAGTTCGGGGCGCGAAACAGTGCATTCGGGTGCACGAAACACCCGTTTTGCTTCGATTTTCGTGCTGTAGGTAACCGAATGCTCCAAAACACTCCCAAACATCATTTAGGGCCTAACGGAGTAGATTGGAAGTGTCCGTGGCGAAAAACCCATTTTGAAGTTGGTTGTTACGAGGCAGTGCATCCGGGCACCGAAACGGGCCCGTTTCGCTCCGTTTTGCATGCAGAAGGTACCGAAACGCGCCAAATCACTCCCTAACATCGTTTTGGGTCCAATGGAGGCTATTGGGCATGTTCGTGCGAAAAAATTCAACAGCAAGTTCGGGGCGCGAAACAGTGCATCCGGGTGCCGAAACACCCGTTTTGCTTCGATTTCGTGCTGTAGGTAACCGAATGCTCCAAAACACTCCCAAACATCATTTAGGGCCTAACGGAGTAGATTGGAAGTGTCCGTGGCGAAAAACCCATTTTGAGTCGTTGTTACGAGCAGTGCATCCGGGCACCGAAACGGGCCCCGTTTCGCTCCGTTTTGCATGCAGAAGGTACCGAAACGCGCCAAATCACTCCCTAACATCGTTTTGGTCCAATGGAGGCTATTGGGCATGTTCGTGCGAAAAAATTCAACAGAAGTTCGGGGCGCGAAACAGTGTATCCGGGTGCCGAAACACCCGTTTTGCTTCGATTTTCGTGCT
The DNA here is from genome assembly GCA_015342445.1 of Digitaria exilis. Taxonomy (NCBI): domain Eukaryota; kingdom Viridiplantae; phylum Streptophyta; class Magnoliopsida; order Poales; family Poaceae; genus Digitaria; species Digitaria exilis. Next base: position 15,042 of record JACEFO010002943.1, read on the forward strand.
GTAGGTAACCGAATGCTCCAAAACACTCCCAAACATCATTTAGGGCCTAACGGAGTAGATTGGAAGTGTCCGTGGCGAAAAACCCATTTGAAGTTGGTTGTTACGAGGCAGTGCATCCGGGCACCGAAACGGCCCGTTTCGCTCCGTTTTGCATGCAGAAGGTACCGAAACGCGCCAAATCACTCCCTAACATCGTTTTGGGTCCAATGGAGGCTATTGGGCATGTTCGTGCGAAAAAATTCAACAGAAGTTCCCGGGGCGCGAAAACAGTGGCATCCGGTGCCGAAACACCCGTTTTGCTTCGATTTTCGTGCTGTAGGTAACCGAATGCTCCAAAACACTCCCAAACATCATTTAGGGCCTAACAGAGTAGATTGGAAGTGTCCGTGGCAAAAACCCATATTTGAAGTTGGTTGTTACGAGGCAGTGCATCCGGGCACCGAAACGGGCCCGTTTCGCTCCGTTTTGCATGCAGAAGGTACCGAAACGCGCCAAATCACTCCCTAACATCGTTTTGGGTCCAATGGAGGCTATTGGGAATGTTCGTGCGAAAAAATTCAACAGAAGTTCGGGGCGCGAAACAGTGCATCCGGGTGCCGAAACACCCGTTTTGCTTCGATTTTCGTGCAGTAGGTAACCGAATGCTCCAAAACACTCCCAAACATCATTTAGGGCCTAACGGAGTAGATTGGAAGTGTCCGTAGCGAAAAACCCATTTTGAAGTTCGTTGTTACGAGGCAGTGCATCCGGGCACCGAAACGGACCCGTTTCGCTCCGTTTTGCATGCAGAAGGTACCGAAACGCGCCAAATCACTCCCTAACATCGTTTTGGGTCCAATGGAGGCTATTGGGTATGTTCGTGCGAAAAAATTCAACAGAAGTTCGGGGCGCGAAACAGTGCATCGGGTGCCGAAACACCCGTTTTGCTTCGATTTTCGTGCAGTAGGTAACCGAATGCTCCAAAACACTCCCAAACATCATTTAGGGCCTAACGGAGTAGATTGGAAGTGTCCGTGGCGAAAAACCCATTTTGAAGTTCGTTGTTACGAGGCAGTGCATCCGGGCACCGAAACGGGCCCGTTTCGCTCCGTTTTGCATGCAGAAGGTACCGAAACGCGCCAAATCACTCCCTAACATCGTTTTGGGTCCAATGGAGGCTATTGGGATGTTCGTGCGAAAAAATTCAACAGAAGTTCGGGGCGCGAAACAGTGCATTCGGGTGCCGAAACACCCGTTTTGCTTCGATTTTCGTGCTGTAGGTAACCGAATGCTCCAAAACACTCCCAAACATCATTTAGGGCCTAACAGAGTAGATTGGAAGTGTCCGTAGCGAAAAACCCATTTGAAGTTGGTTGTTACGAGGCAGTGCATCCGGGCACCGAAACGGGCCCGTTTCGCTCCGTTTTGCATGCAGAAGGTACCGAAACGCGCCAAATCACTCCCTAACATCGTTTTGGGTCCAATGGAGGCTATTGGGTATGTTCGTGCGAAAAAATTCAACAGAAGTTCGGGGCGCGAAACAGTGCATTCGGGTGCCGAAACACCCGTTTTGCTTCGATTTTCGTGCAGTAGGTAACCGAATGCTCCAAAACACTCCCAAACATCATTTAGGGCCTAACGGAGTAGATTGGAAGTGTCCGTAGCGAAAAACCCATTTTGAAGTTCGTTGTTACGAGGCAGTGCATCCGGGCACCGAAACGGACCCGTTTCGCTCCGTTTTGCATGCAGAAGGTACCGAAACGCGCCAAATCACTCCCTAACATCGTTTTGGGTCAATGGAGGCTATTGGGTATGTTCGTGCGAAAAAATTCAACAGAAGTTCGGGGCGCGAAACAGTGCATTCGGGTGCCGAAACACCCGTTTTGCTTCGATTTTCGTGCAGTAGGTAACCGAATGCTCCAAAACACTCCCAAACATCATTTAGGGCCTAAACGGAGTAGATTGGAAGTGTCCGTAGCGAAAAAACCCATTTTGAAGTTCGTTGTTACGAGGCAGTGCATCGGGCACCGAAACGGACCCGTTTCGCTCCGTTTTGCATGCAGAAGGTACCGAAACGCGCCAAATCACTCCCTAACATCGTTTTGGGTCCAATGGAGGCTATTGGGTATGTTCGTGCGAAAAAATTCAACAGAAGTTCGGGGCCGAAAACAGTGCATTCGGGTGCCGAAACACCCGTTTTGCTTCGATTTTCGTGCAGTAGGTAACCGAATGCTCCAAAACACTCCCAAACATCATTTAGGGCCTAACGGAGTAGATTGGAAGTGTCCGTAGCGAAAAACCCATTTTGAAGTTCGTTGTTACGAGGCAGTGCATCCGGGCACCGAAACGGACCCGTTTCGCTCCGTTTTGCATGCAGAAGGTACCGAAACGCGCCAAATCACTCCCTAACATCGTTTTGGGTCCAATGGAGGCTATTGGGTATGTTCGTGCGAAAAAATTCAACAGAAGTTCGGGGCGCGAAACAGTGCATTCGGGTGCCGAAACACCCGTTTTGCTTCGATTTTCGTGCAGTAGGTAACCGAATGCTCCAAAACACTCCCAAACATCATTTAGGGCCTAACGGAGTAGATTGGAAGTGTCCGTAGCCGAAAAACCCATTTTGAAGTTCGTTGTTACGAGGCAGTGCATCCGGGCACCGAAACGGGCCGTTTCGCTCCGTTTTGCATGCAGAAGGTACCGAAACGCGCCAAATCACTCCCTAACATCGTTTTGGGTCCAATGGAGGCTTTGGGTATGTTCGTGCGAAAAAATTCAACAGAAGTTCGGGGCGCGAAACAGTGCATTCGGGTGCCGAAACACCCGTTTTGCTTCGATTTTCGTGCAGTAGGTAACCGAATGCTCCAAAACACTCCCAAACATCATTTAGGGCCTAACGGAGTAGATTGGAAGTGTCCGTAGCGAAAAACCCATTTTGAAGTTCGTTGTTACGAGGCAGTGCATCCGGGCACCGAAACGGACCCGTTTCGCTCCGTTTTGCATGCAGAAGGTACCGAAACGCGCCAAATCACTCCCTAACATCGTTTTGGGTCCAATGGAGGCTATTGGGTATGTTCGTGCGAAAAAATTCAACAGAAGTTCGGGGCGCGAAACAGTGCATTCCGGGTGCCGAAACACCCGTTTTGCTTCGATTTTCGTGCTGTAGGTAACCGAATGCTCCAAAACACTCCCAAACATCATTTAGGGCCTAACGGAGTAGATTGGAAGTGTCCTGTAGCGAAAAACCCATTTTGAAGTTCGTTGTTACGAGGCAGTGCATCCGGGCACCGAAACGGACCCGTTTCGCTCCGTTTTGCATGTAGAAGGTACCGAAACGCGCCAAATCACTCCCTAACATCGTTTTGGGTCCAATGGAGGCTATTGGGTATGTTCGTGCGAAAAAATTCAACAGAAGTTCGGGGCGCGAAACAGTGCATTCGGGTGCCGAAACACCCGTTTTGCTTCGATTTTCGTGCAGTAGGTAACCGAATGCTCCAAAACACTCCCAAACATCATTTAGGGCCTAACGAGTAGATTGGAAGTGTCCGTAGCGAAAAACCCATTTTGAAGTTCGTTGTTACGAGGCAGTGCATCCGGGCACCGAAACGGACCCGTTTCGCTCCGTTTTGCATGCAGAAGGTACCGAAACGCGCCAAATCACTCCCTAACATCGTTTTGGGTCCAATGGAGGCTATTGGGTATGTTCGTGCGAAAAAATTCAACAGAAGTTCGGGGCGCGAAACAGTGCATTCGGGTGCCGAAACACCCGTTTTGCCTCGATTTTCGTGCAGTAGGTAACCGAATGCTCCAAAACACTCCCAAACATCATTTAGGGCCTAACGGAGTAGATTGGAAGTGTCCGTGCGAAAAACCCATTTTGAAGTTCGTTGTTACGAGGCAGTGCATCCGGGCACCGAAACGGACCCGTTTCGCTCCGTTTTGCATGCAGAAGGTACCGAAACGCGCCAAATCACTCCCTAACATCGTTTTGGGTCCAATGGAGGCTATTGGGTATGTTCGTGCGAAAAAATTCAACAGAAGTTCGGGGCGCGAAAAGTGCATTCGGGTGCCGAAACACCCGTTTGCTTCGATTTTCGTGCAGTAGGTAACCGAATGCTCCAAAACACTCCCAAACATCATTAGGGCCTAACGGAGTAGATTGGAAGTGTCCGTAGCGAAAAACCCATTTTGAAGTTGTTGTTACGAGGCAGTGCATTCCGGGCACCGAAACGGACCCGTTTCGCTCCGTTTTGCATGCAGAAGGTACCGAAACGCGCCAAATCACTCCCTAACATCGTTTTGGGTCCAATGGAGGCTATTGGGTATGTTCGTGCGAAAAAATTCAACAGAAGTTCGGGGCGCGAAAAAGTGCATTCGGGTGCCGAAACACCCGTTTTGCTCCGATTTTCGTGCAGTAGGTAACCGAATGCTCCAAAACACTCCCAAACATCATTTAGGGCCTAACGGAGTAGATTGGAAGTGTCCGTAGCGAAAAACCCATTTTGAAGTTCGTTGTTACGAGGCAGTGCATCCGGGCACCGAAACGGACCCGTTTCGCTCCGTTTTGCATGCAGAAGGTACCGAAACGCGCCAAATCACTCCCTAACATCGTTTTGGGTCCAATGGAGGCTATTGGGTATGTTCGTGCGAAAAAATTCAACAGAAGTTCGGGGCGCGAAACAGTGCATTCCGGTGCCGAAACACCCGTTTTGCTCCGATTTTCGTGCAGTAGGTAACCGAATGCTCCAAAACACTCCCAAACATCATTTAGGGCCTAACGGAGTAGATTGGAGTGTCCGTAGCGAAAAACCCATTTTGAAGTTCGTTGTTACGAGGCAGTGCATCTGGGCACCGAAACGGCCCGTTTCGCTCCGTTTTGCATGCAGAAGGTACCGAAACGCGCCAAATCACTCCCTAACATCGTTTGGGTCCAATGGAGGCTATTGGGTATGTTCGTGCGAAAAATTCAACAGAAGTTCGGGGCGCGAAAAAGTGCATTCGGGTGCCGAAACACCCGTTTTGCTTCGATTTTCGTGCAGTAGGTAACCGAATGCTCCAAAACACTCCCAAACATCATTTAGGGCCTAACGGAGTAGATTGGAGTGTCCGTAGCGAAAAACCCATTTTGAAGTTCGTTGTTACGAGGCAGTGCATCTGGGCACCGAAACGGACCCGTTTCGCTCCGTTTTGCATGCAGAAGGTACCGAAACGCGCCAAATCACTCCTAACATCGTTTTGGGTCCAATGGAGGCTATTGGGTATGTTCGTGCGAAAAAATTCAACAGAAGTTCGGGGCGCGAAAAGTGCATTCGGGTGCCGAAACACCCGTTTTGCTTCGATTTCGTGCAGTAGGTAACCGAATGCTCCAAAACACTCCCAAACATCATTTAGGGCCTAACGGAGTAGATTGGAGGTGTCCGTAGCGAAAACCCATTTTGAAGTTCGTTGTTACGAGGCAGTGCATCCGGGCACCGAAACGGACCCGTTTCGCTCCGTTTTGCATGCAGAAGGTACGAAACGCGCCAAATCACTCCCTAACATCGTTTTGGGTCCAATGGAGGCTATTGGGTATGTTCGTGCGAAAAAATTCAACAGAAGTTCGGGGCGCGAAAAAGTGCATTCGGGTGCCGAAACACCCGTTTTGCTTCCGATTTTCGTGCAGTAGGTAACCGAATGCTCCAAAACACTCCCAAACATCATTTAGGGCCTAACGGAGTAGATTGGAAGTGTCCGTAGCGAAAAACCCATTTTGAAGTTCGTTGTTACGAGGCAGTGCATCCGGGCACCGAAACGGACCCGTTTCGCTCCGTTTTGCATGCAGAAGGTACCGAAACGCGCCAAATCACTCCCTAACATCGTTTTGGGTCCAATGGAGGCTATTGGGTATGTTCGTGCGAAAAATTCAACAGAAGTTCGGGGCGCGAAAAAGTGCATTCGGGTGCCGAAACACCCGTTTTGCTTCGATTTTCGTGCAGTAGGTAACCGAATGCTCCAAAACACTCCCAAACATCATTTAGGGCCTAACGGAGTAGATTGGAAGTGTCCGTGGCGAAAAACCCATTTTGAAGTTCGTTGTTACGAGGCAGTGCATCCGGGCACCGAAACGGACCCGTTTCGCTCCGTTTTGCATGCAGAAGGTACCGAAACGCGCCAAATCACTCCCTAACATCGTTTTGGGTCCAATGGAGGCTATTGGGTATGTTCGTGCGAAAAAATTCAACAGAAGTTCGGGGCGCGAAACAGTGCATTCGGGTGCCGAAACACCCGTTTTGCTTCGATTTTCGTGCAGTAGGTAACCGAATGCTCCAAAACACTCCCAAACATCATTTAGGGCCTAACGGAGTAGATTGGAAGTGTCCGTAGCGAAAAACCATTTTGAAGTTCGTTGTTACGAGGCAGTGCATCCGGGCACCGAAACGGACCCGTTTCGCTCCGTTTTGCATGCAGAAGGTACCGAAACGCGCCAAATCACTCCCTAACATCGTTTTGGGTCCAATGGAGGCTATTGGGTATGTTCGTGCGAAAAATTCAACAGAAGTTCGGGGCGCGAAAAGTGCATTCGGGTGCCGAAACACCCGTTTTGCTTCGATTTTCGTGCAGTAGGTAACCGAATGCTCCAAAACACTCCCAAACATCATTTAGGGCCTAACGGAGTAGATTGGAAGTGTCCGTAGCGAAAAACCCATTTTGAAGTTCGTTGTTACGAGGCAGTGCATCTGGGCACCGAAACGGACCCGTTTCGCTCCGTTTTGCATGCAGAAGGTACCGAAACGCGCCAAATCACTCCCTAACATCGTTTTGGGTCCAATGGAGGCTATTGGGTATGTTCGTGCGAAAAAATTCAACAGAAGTTCGGGGCGCGAAACAGTGCATTCGGGTGCCGAAACACCCGTTTTGCTTCGATTTTCGTGCAGTAGGTAACCGAATGCTCCAAAACACTCCCAAACATCATTTAGGGCCTAACGGAGTAGATTGGAGTGTCCGTAGCAAAAAACCCATTTTGAAGTTCGTTGTTACGAGGCAGTGCATCCGGGCACCGAAACGGACCCGTTTCGCTCCGTTTTGCATGCAGAAGGTACCGAAACGCGCCAAATCCACTCCCTAACATCGTTTTGGGTCCAATGGAGGCTATTGGGTATGTTCGTGCGAAAAAATTCAACAGAAGTTCGGGGCGCGAAAAGTGCATTCGGGTGCCGAAACACCCGTTTTGCTTCGATTTTCGTGCAGTAGGTAACCGAATGCTCCAAAACACTCCCAAACATCATTTAGGGCCTAACGGAGTAGATTGGAGGTGTCCGTAGCGAAAAACCAATTTTGAAGTTCGTTGTTACGAGGCAGTGCATCTGGGCACCGAAACGGACCCGTTTCGCTCCGTTTTGCATGCAGAAGGTACCGAAACGCGCCAAATCACTCCCTAACATCGTTTTGGGTCCAATGGAGGCTATTGGGTATGTTCGTGCGAAAAAATTCAACAGAAGTTCGGGGCGCGAAAAAGTGCATTCGGGTGCCGAAACACCCGTTTTGCTTCGATTTTCGTGCAGTAGGTAACCGAATGCTCCAAAACACTCCCAAACATCATTTAGGGCCTAACGGAGTAGATTGGAGTGTCCGTAGCGAAAAACCCATTTTGAAGTTCGTTGTTACGAGGCAGTGCATCCGGGCACCGAAACGGACCCGTTTCGCTCCGTTTTGCATGCAGAAGGTACCGAAACGCGCCAAATCACTCCCTAACATCGTTTTGGGTCCAATGGAGGCTATTGGGTATGTTCGTGCGAAAAAATTCAACAGAAGTTCGGGCGCGAAAAAGTGCATTCGGGTGCCGAAACACCCGTTTTGCTCCGATTTTCGTGCAGTAGGTAACCGAATGCTCCAAAACACTCCCAAACATCATTTAGGGCCTAACGGAGTAGATTGGAAGTGTCCGTAGCGAAAAACCCATTTTGAAGTTCGTTGTTACGAGGCAGTGCATCTGGGCACCGAAACGGACCCGTTTCGCTCCGTTTTGCATGCAGAAGGTACCGAAACGCGCCAAATCACTCCCTAACATCGTTTTGGGTCCAATGGAGGCTATTGGGTATGTTCGTGCGAAAAATTCAACAGAAGTTCGGGGCGCGAAACAGTGCATTCGGGTGCCGAAACACCCGTTTGCTTCGATTTTCGTGCAGTAGGTAACCGAATGCTCCAAAACACTCCCAAACATCATTTAGGGCCTAACGGAGTAGATTGGAAGTGTCCGTAGCGAAAAACCCATTTTGAAGTTCGTTGTTACGAGGCAGTGCATCCGGGCACCGAAACGGACCCGTTTCGCTCCGTTTTGCATGCAGAAGGTACCGAAACGCGCCAAATCACTCCTAACATCGTTTTGGGTCCAATGGAGGCTATTGGGTATGTTCGTGCGAAAAAATTCAACAGAAGTTCGGGCGCGAAAAAGTGCATTCGGGTGCCGAAACACCCGTTTGCTTCGATTTTCGTGCAGTAGGTAACCGAATGCTCCAAAACACTCCCAAACATCATTTAGGGCCTAACGGAGTAGATTGGAAGTGTCCGTAGCGAAAACCCATTTTGAAGTTCGTTGTTACGAGGCAGTGCATCTGGGCACCGAAACGGACCCGTTTCGCTCCGTTTTGCATGCAGAAGGTACCGAAACGCGCCAAATCACTCCCTAACATCGTTTTGGGTCCAATGGAGGCTATTGGGTATGTTCGTGCGAAAAAATTCAACAGAAGTTCGGGCGCGAAACAGTGCATTCGGGTGCCGAAACACCCTTTTGCTTCGATTTTCGTGCAGTAGGTAACCGAATGCTCCAAAACACTCCCAAACATCATTTAGGGCCTAACGGAGTAGATTGGAGTGTCCGTAGCGAAAAACCCATTTTGAAGTTCGTTGTTACGAGGCAGTGCATCCGGGCACCGAAACGGACCCGTTTCGCTCCGTTTTGCATGCAGAAGGTACCGAAACGCGCCAAATCACTCCCTAACATCGTTTTGGGTCCAATGGAGGCTATTGGGTATGTTCGTGCGAAAAAATTCAACAGAAGTTCGGGGCGCGAAACAGTGCATTCGGGTGCCGAAACACCCGTTTTGCTTCGATTTTCGTGCAGTAGGTAACCGAATGCTCCAAAACACTCCCAAACATCATTTAGGGCCTAACGGAGTAGATTGGAAGTGTCCGTAGCGAAAAACCCATTTTGATGTTCGTTGTTACGAGGCAGTGCATCCGGGCACCGAAACGAACCCGTTTCGCTCCGTTTTGCATGTAGAAGGTACCGAAACGCGCCAAATCACTCCCTAACATCGTTTTGGGTCAATGGAGGCTATTGGGTATGTTCGTGCGAAAAAATTCAACAGAAGTTCGGGGCACAAAACAGTGCATTCGGGTGGCGAAACACCCGTTTTGCTTCGATTTTCGTGCAGCAGGTAACCGAATGCTCCAAAACATTCCCAAACATCATTTAGGGCCTAACGGAGTAGATTGGAAGTGTCCGTAGCGAAAAACTTATTTTCAAGTTCGTTGTTACGAGGCAGTGCATCCGGGCACCGAAACGGACCCGTTTCGCTTTGTTTTGCATGCAGAAGGAACCGAATCGCGCCAAATCACTCCCTAACATCGTTTTGGGTCCAATGGAGGCTATTGGGTATGTTCGTGCGAAAAAATTCAACAGAAGTTCGGGGCGCAAAACAGTGCATTCGGGTGTCGAAACACCCGTTTTGCTTCGATTTTCGTGCAGCAGGTAACCGAATGCTCCAAAACACTCCCAAACATCATTTAGGGCCTAACGGAGTAGATTGGAAGTGTCCGTAGCGAAAAACCTATTTTGAAGTTCGTTGTTACGAGGCAGTGCATCCGGGCACCGAAACGGACCCGTTTCGCTCCGTTTTGCATGCAGAAGGTACCGAAACGCGCCAAATCACTCCCTAACATCGTTTTGGGTCCAATGGAGGCTATTGGGTATGTTCGTGCGAAAAAATTCAACAGAAGTTCGGGGCGCGAAACAGTGCATTCGGGTGCCGAAACACCCGTTTTGCTTCGATTTTCGTGCAGAAGGTAACCGAATGCTCCAAAACACTCCCAAACATCATTTAGGGCCTAACGGAGTAGATTGGAAGTGTCCGTAGCGAAAAACCCATTTGAAGTTGGTTGTTACGAGGCAGTGCATCGGGCACCGAAACGGGACCGTTTGCCTCCGGTTTTGCAAGCTGAAGGTACCGAAACCGCCAAATCACTCCCTTAAGCAATCGTTGGGTCCAATGGAGGCTATTGGGTATGTTCGGTGCGAAAAAAATTCAACAGAAGTTCGGGCGCGAAAAAGTGCATCGGGTGCCGAAACACCCGTTTTACTCCGCGTTTTTGCAGTAGGGTAACCGAATGCTCCAAAACACTCCCAAACATCATTTAGGGCCAACGGAGTAATTGGAGTGTCCGTAGCGAAAAACCCATTTTGAAGTTCGTTGTTACGAGGCAGTGCATCCGGGCACCGAAACGGACCCGTTTCGCTCGTTTTGCATGCAGAAGGTAACCGAAACGCGCCAAATCACTCCCTAACATCGTTTTGGGTCCAATGGAGGCTATTGGGTATGTTCGTGCGAAAAAATTCAACAGAAGTTCGGGGCGCGAAAAGTGCATTCGGGTGCCGAAACACCCGTTTTGCTTCCGATTTTCGTGCAGTAGGTAACCGAATGCTCCAAAACACTCCCAAACATCATTTAGGGCCTAACGGAGTAGATTGGAAGTGTCCGTAGCGAAAACCCATTTTGAAGTTCGTTGTTACGAGGCAGTGCATCCGGGCACCGAAACGGACCCGTTTCGCTCCGTTTTGCATGCAGAAGGTACCGAAACGCGCCAAATCACTCCCTAACATCGTTTTGGGTCCAATGGAGGCTATTGGGTATGTTCGTGCGAAAAAATTCAACAGAAGTTCGGGGCGCGAAAAAGTGCATTCGGGTGCCGAAACACCCGTTTTGCTTCGATTTTCGTGCAGTAGGTAACCGAATGCTCCAAAACACTCCCAAACATCATTTAGGGCCTAACGGAGTAGATTGGAAGTGTCCGTAGCGAAAAACCATTTTGAAGTTCGTTGTTACGAGGCAGTGCATCCGGGCACCGAAACGGGACCGTTTCGCTCGTTTTGCATGCAGAAGGTACCCGAAACGCGCCAAATCACTCCCTAACATCGTTTTGGGTCCAATGGAGGCTATTGGGCATGTTCGTGCGAAAAATCAACAGAAGTTCGGGGCGCGAAAACAGTGCATTCGGGTGCCGAAACACCCGTTTTGCTTCGATTTTCGTGCAGTAGGTAACCGAATGCTCCAAAACACTCCCCAAACATCATTAGGGCCTAACGGAGTAGATTGGAAGTGTCCGTAGCGAAAAACCCATTTTGAGTTCGTTGTTACGAGGCAGTGCATCCGGGCACCGAAACGGACCCGTTTTCGCTCCGTTTTGCATGCAGAAGGTACCGAAACGCGCCAAACCACTCCCTAACATCGTTTTGGGTCCAATGGAGGCTATTGGGTATGTTCGTGCGAAAAAATTCAACAGAAGTTCGGGGCGCGAAACAGTGCATTCGGGTGCCGAAACACCCGTTTTGCTTCGATTTTCGTGCAGTAGGTAACCGAATGCTCCAAAACACTCCAACATCATTTAGGGCCTAACGGAGTAGATTGGAAGTGTCCGTAGCGAAAAACCCATTTTGAAGTTCGTTGTTACGAGGCAGTGCATCCGGGCACCGAAACGGACCCGTTTCGCTCCGTTTTGCATGCAGAAGGTACCGAAACGCGCCAAATCACTCCCTAACATCGTTTTGGGTCCAATGGAGGCTATTGGGTATGTTCGTGCGAAAAAATTCAACAGAAGTTCGGGGCGCGAAACAGTGCATTCGGGTGCCGAAACACCCGTTTTGCTTCGATTTTCGTGCAGTAGGTAACCGAATGCTCCAAAACACTCCCAAACATCATTTAGGGCCTAACGGAGTAGATTGGAAGTGTCCGTGGCGAAAACCCATTTTGAAGTTGGTTGTTACGAGGCAGTGCATCCGGGCACCGAAACGGGCCCGTTTCGCTCCGTTTTGCATGCAGAAGGTACCGAAACGCGCCAAATCACTCCCTAACATCGTTTTGGGTCCAATGGAGGCTATTGGGTATGTTCGTGCGAAAAAATTCAACAGAAGTTCGGGGCGCGAAACAGTGCATTCGGGTGCCGAAACACCCGTTTTGCTTCGATTTTCGTGCAGTAGGTAACCGAATGCTCCAAAACACTCCCAAACATCATTTAGGGCCTAACGGAGTAGATTGGAAGTGTCCGTAGCGAAAAACCCATTTTGAAGTTCGTTGTTACGAGGCAGTGCATCTGGGCACCGAAACGGACCCGTTTCGCTCCGTTTTGCATGCAGAAGGTACCGAAACGCGCCAAATCACTCCCTAACATCGTTTTGGGTCCAATGGAGGCTATTGGGATGTTCGTGCGAAAAAATTCAACAGAAGTTGGGGCGCGAAACAGTGCATTCGGGTGCCGAAACACCCGTTTTGCTTCGATTTTCGTGCAGTAGGTAACCGAATGCTCCAAAACACTCCCAAACATCATTTAGGGCCTAACGGAGTAGATTGGAAGTGTCCGTAGCGAAAAACCATTTGAAGTTCGTTGTTACGAGGCAGTGCATCCGGCACCGAAACGGACCCGTTTCGCTCCGTTTTGCATGCAGAAGGTACCGAAACGCGCCAAATCACTCCCTAACATCGTTTTGGGTCCAATGGAGGCTATTGGGTATGTTCGTGCGAAAAAATTCAACAGAAGTTCGGGCGCGAAAAAGTGCATTCGGGTGCCGAAACACCCGTTTTGCTTCGATTTTCGTGCAGTAGGTAACCGAATGCTCCAAAACACTCCCAAACATCATTTAGGGCCTAACGGAGTAGATTGGAAGTGTCCGTAGCGAAAAACCCATTTTGAAGTTCGTTGTTACGAGGCAGTGCATCCGGGCACCGAAACGGACCGTTTCGCTCCGTTTTGCATGCAGAAGGTACCGAAACGCGCCAAATCACTCCCTAACATCGTTTTGGGTCCAATGGAGGCTATTGGGTATGTTCGTGCGAAAAATTCAACAGAAGTTCGGGGCGCGAAACAGTGCATTCGGGTGCCGAAACACCCGTTTTGCTTCGATTTTCGTGCAGTAGGTAACCGAATGCTCCAAAACACTCCCAAACATCATTTAGGGCCTAACGGAGTAGATTGGAAGTGTCCGTAGCGAAAAACCCATTTTGAAGTTCGTTGTTACGAGGCAGTGCATCCGGGCACCGAAACGGACCCGTTTCGCTCCGTTTTGCATGCAGAAGGTACCGAAACGCGCCAAATCACTCCCTAACATCGTTTTGGGTCCAATGGAGGCTATTGGGTATGTTCGTGCGAAAAATTCAACAGAAGTTCAGGGCGCGAAACAGTGCATTCGGGTGCCGAAACACCCGTTTTGCTTCGATTTTCGTGCAGTAGGTAACCGAATGCTCCAAAACACTCCCAAACATCATTTAGGGCCTAACGGAGTAGATTGGAGGTGTCCGTAGCGAAAACCCATTTTGAGTTCGTTGTTACGAGGCAGTGCATCTGGGCAACCGAAACGGACCCGTTTCGCTCCGTTTGCATGCAGAAGGTACCGGAAACGGCCAAATCACTCCCTAACATCGTTTTGGGTCCAATGGAGGCTATTGGGTATATTCGTGCGAAAAAATTCAACAGAAGTTCGGGCGCGAAAAGTGCATTCGGGTGCCGAAACACCGTTTTGCTTCGATTTTCGTGCGTTGGTAAACCGAATGCTCCAAACACTCCAAAATCATTTAGGGCCTAACGGAGTAGATTGGAAGGTGTCCCGTAGCGAAAAACCCATTTTGAAGTTCGTTGTTACGAGGCAGTGCATCTGGGCACCGAAACGGCCGTTTCGCTCCGTTTTGCATGCAGAAGGTACCGAAACGCGCCAAATTCACTCCCTAACATCGTTTTGGGTCCAAGTGGAGGCTATTGGGTATGTTCGTGCGAAAAAAGTTCAAACAGAAGTTGGGCCCGAAAAACAGTGCATTCAGGTGCCTACGCGTTTTGCTTAGATTTCGTGCAGTAGGTAACCCGAATGCTCCAAAACACTCCAAAACAAAAAAAAAAAAAAAAATACATTTTGGACCTAACGGAGTAGATTGTAATGTCGTTGCGAAAACCTATTTTGAAGTTCATTGTACGAGGCAGTGCATCTGGGCACCGAAACGGATCCGTTTCGCTCCGTTTTGCATGCAGAATGTACCGAACGCGCCAAATCACTCCCTGACATCGTTTTGGTCCCAATGGAGGCTATTGGGGCATGTTCGTGCGAAAAAATTCAACAGAAGTTCGGGGCGCGAAATCAGTGCATTCGGTGCCGAAACACCCGTTTTTGCTTCGATTTTCGTGCAGTAGGTAACCGAATGCTCCAAAACACTCCCAAAACATCATTTAGGGCCTAACGGAGTAGATTGGGAAGATGTCCGTAGCGAAAAAATCATTTTGAAGTTCGTTGTTACGAGGCAGTGCATCTGGGCACGAAACGGACCCGTTTCGCTCCGTTTTGCATGCAGAAGGTACCGAAACGCGCCAAATCACTCCTAACATCGTTTTGGTCCAATGGAGGCTATTGGGTATGTTCGTGCGAAAAAATTCAACAGAAGTTCGGGGCGCGAAAGTGCATTCGGGTGCCGAAACCCCCGTTTTGCTTCCGATTTTCGTGCAGTAGTAACCGAATGCTCCAAAACACTCCCAAACATCATTAGGGCCTAACGGAGTAGATTGGAGGTTCCGTAGCGAAAAACCATTTTGAAGTTCGTTTGTTACGAGGCAGTGCATCTGGGCACCGAAACGGCCCGTTTTTGCTCCGGTTTTTGCAGAAGAAGGGTACCGAAATCGCGCCAAAATCACTCCCTAAGTCGTTTTGGGTCCAATGGAGGCTTATTGGGTATGTTGTGCGAAAAAATTCCACAAGAAGTTAAGGGCGCGGAAAAAGTGCATTCGGGTGCCGAAACACCCGTTTTGCTTCGATTTTCGTGCAGTAGGTAACCGAATGCTCCAAAACACTCCCAAACATCATTTAGGGCCTAACGGAGTAGATTGGAAGTGGCCGTAGCGAAAAACCCATTTTGAAGTTCGTTGTTACGAGGCAGTGCATCCGGGCACCGAAACGGACCCGTTTCGCTCCGTTTTGCATGCAGAAGGTACCGAAACGCGCCAAATCACTCCCTAACATCGTTTTGGGTCCAATGGAGGCTATTGGGTATGTTCGTGCGAAAAAATTCAACAGAAGTTCGGGGCGCAAAACAGTGCATTCGGGTGCCGAAACACCCGTTTTGCTTCGATTTTCGTGCAGTAGGTAACCGAATGCTCCAAAACACTCCCAAACATCATTTAGGGCCTAACGGAGTAGATTGGAAGTGTCCGTAGCGAAAAAACCCATTTTGAAGTTCGTTGTTACGAGGCAGTGCATCCGGGCACCGAAACGGACCCGTTTCGCTCCGTTTTGCATGTAGAAGGTACCGAAACGCGCCAAATCACTCCCTAACATCGTTTTGGGTCCAATGGAGGCTATTGGGTATGTTCGTGCGAAAAAATTCAACAGAAGTTCGGGGCGCGAAACAGTGCATTCGGGTGCCGAAACACCCGTTTTGCTTCGATTTTCGTGCAGTAGGTAACCGAATGCTCCAAAACACTCCCAAACATCATTTAGGGCCTAACGGAGTAGATTGGAAGTGTCCGTAGCGAAAAACCTATTTTGAAGTTCGTTGTTACGAGGCAGTGCATCCGGGCACCGAAACGGACCCGTTTCGCTCCGTTTTGCATGCAGAAGGTACCGAAACGCGCCAAATCACTCCCTAACATCGTTTTGGGTCCAATGGAGGCTATTGGGTATGTTCGTGCGAAAAATTCAACAGAAGTTCGGGGCGCGAAACAGTGCATTCGGGTGCCGAAACACCCGTTTTGCTTCGATTTTCGTGCAGTAGGTAACCGAATGCTCCAAAACACTCCCAAACATCATTTAGGGCCTAACGGAGTAGATTGGAAGTGTCCGTAGCGAAAAACCCATTTTGAAGTTCGTTGTTACGAGGCAGTGCATCCGGGCACCGAAACGGACCCGTTTCGCTCCGTTTTGCATGCAGAAGGTACCGAAACGCGCCAAATCACTCCCTAACATCGTTTTGGGTCCAATGGAGGCTATTGGGTATGTTCGTGCGAAAAAATTCAACAGAAGTTCGGGGCGCGAAACAGTGCATTCGGGTGCCGAAACACCCGTTTTGCTTCGATTTTCGTGCAGTAGGTAACCGAATGCTCCAAAACACTCCCAAACATCATTTAGGGCCTAACGGAGTAGATTGGAAGTGTCCGTAGCGAAAAACCATTTTGAAGTTCGTTGTTACGAGGCAGTGCATCCGGGCACCCGAAACGGACCCGTTTCGCTCCGTTTTGCATGTAGAAGGTACCGAAACGCGCCAAATCACTCCCTAACATCGTTTTGGGTCCAATGGAGGCTATTGGGTATGTTCGTTGCGAAAAAATTCCTCCAAAATATTCCCAAACATCAT